>BDUI01009132.1:16070-24840 GCA_002335545.1 Apodemus speciosus | reverse complement strand
TATTTTCCAAGGACCGAGAGCTCACCCTTGTATGCTCCGTGCAGGCTACTTCGGTCCTTGTGCAGACTACTTCAGTCTCTTCAATAACGCTCTGCTCCACTGTTTTATAGGGCCTTGTTCTCCTGATATCCTCCTCTTCTTCTGTTTCCCCCCGCCACTTCTACTTCAGCCTCTGTACTCTGAAGCGTTTTCCTGAGCTCTGACGGAGAGATTTACTGGAGAAATCTTGTTTAGAGCTGTGGAACACTGGTATTTTTAAAGTGTTAAAAGTACTTACAAAAATTCCTGTGATTTTAGGCAGGTGAGAAAACCTAGATGCAGAGACAGTGAAAGAAGAGCCCTGAGCAGGGATTCAGGACATGAAGAATTGACTGATCCCTTTCCTAGAGTTTAAGTCCCAAGCTGCAGAACCTTATGTAGATGCTTCCTTGACCTATATCTTAATTCCTGCAGGGATCCCTGTCAATCAACTTAGTTTCTTGAACTTAATAGAGATCATGGTTCACAGTGAAGCTCAATAAGTGATTGATAAACAGATTAATACTTTGTCTTATTTTAAAAATGAGGCAGAATAAAACAAGACAATCACCAAGAAAAACTATAGTTTTCCTGCTTTATTACTTTTTGGCTTTAATTTCTATTTTTTTTTTTTGTAGCACTGACATTCATAAAAGCAAAAGACATCATAAGTCTACATTGCTTAACCATTTATAAAATTATTTTACATGGTTTATCTAAAAACCTCTTAAAGGTTCAATCACACCCATTTTCAGAAATTGAAGCTTAGGATAGAAGCAAATAAAATAACAGAATAGGATTTAGATTCTAGTCTAACTTGTTTGCAAACTGAGTATTTTTTTTGATTTTGTGAAACATAGTTTTAGCTATGTTGTCTCTTTTTAATGCACCTCTCCTCTCTTTGCAATATGATATTGAAATACAGACTATTATGCTGTCGAATGAAAACACAGYTTATTTGAAATCTCTTGACAGTGTCTACTAATAAAAATAAGATAGTTTTATTTTCAGTTCCATTTTAGAAGCTTYRGTGTTTCCATTCACTTTGRTGGKRAATACACACTTAGAGTATGACTTGCTAAACYGGAGAGACAAAGCTCTACCAAGTCACTTGCAGATGTCCCTGCCCAGAGTTGCTTAAGGGMGTTTATTCTTAACAGTAGATCTGCTTGACCAACCAGAGACATTAGGCAAGTTGAATATAAATGAAATCAAATTCTTAGAGATCACAGGAAAACTGKGTTTTAAACATCCCATCGRAGTTCTTTCGGTAAAGGCTCAATTACAGTAAATTAGGCAGCCGACTAGCAAGRCTCAGAGAGTTAGCAGACAAAGACAATGTGCTCTTGTATAGTTGCTCTGAGATGTATAGGTCAGCTTCTACTTCTGTTGGGAAAATAACATTAGGGGGACATTTGTACAGGGACTATCATTTTCTTGATATGTTGTTACTGAAACTGGTAATCAGTGAAATTAGAGGCATCCTATTTCCTCTTTGAATAGCAGTGAGGCAGAGACACAAAGAAACACTCCATCTTAATTTGCCCCATATTCTCTGGTTCAGGTCTCTCAAGCCAGTATCTCTTACTTGGTCATAGGGTAGGTAGGTGTAGCTTTCAGGGTAAGTCGGYCTTACAATACAATGCACGTGGTAATTATAGGAGACTACATTAGCTAGCTGACTTTCTCCTTATAAAAGCAGCCACATGCAGCAGAAGTTCTTATTGCATAAACAAATGGGAAATCTTTATGTGGGTCTCTGAAMCCTGACTTTGAGAACAGTGATATTTTGTTTGCAATGCAGCCCAATACTTTTCAATTACTAACCCTACAGGTACTCTGCGGTGSGAAGAGTTTCTTAAAGAGAAAATAATCAAAGAGGTTCAGAATCCCATGAAGTCWATGGTTCTGYGCATGGGAAGAAAWGTGCCACTCTACTCTCTTTGAGGAATCTGGATGTCCATAGGCTCATTTAGGGAGAAATCTTGGTCCATGGCAAAGGGGCTTTAGTTAGGAATGAATTTTTGGAACCTTGCTCTTACTGTTTTTGATGACTCTCTAGTGAGCACGTATTTCTTCACTTAGAGCTGGGAATTTAGGAGCAGAAAGTAATGCTGCTATTAATTGTCCCCGACTCATACAGGCTGCTATTGTCTATTGAGTAAAGGCTATAGCATGCTATTATTCTTCCCCTGTATTTCCTACTTATTGCAAAGGGACTGCTACACCCAAATTAACGACAGAGAATATCCCCAGGTGCTAGGAAGTTTGCRAGTTGTGGTTCTCAAAACCATGAATTAGGCAGTCACAATATATGGGTACAAGTGACATACAAAGGCACTTTAACCCTCCATCTTCCAAAGTTATGGTCAAAGATGCCCCGATGTGGTTATCATTTATTTTCTACTGAAATGTCTTATTCCCTGTAAGTTTGTGCTCTGAATTTAACACTGCCCGATTATTTTCCTCTGAGGACATGCCGTATATACTGTTGAATAGCTATGAATATTATTGTGTGTCCTCAGATCAGACAATCATTTCTTTCTTGCCTGCAGGGTCTCACATACCACACAGCTAGTCAGGGAGCTGGATGATTCTCTGTTCCCGAGTTTATCTGCAATATATTTATTCTGTAGATTAGGTGTGGTATATTGGAAGCCTCAAGTATTCATGTCAGGCCTCAGAATATTTGGGTAAAACTAATTCTTAACACAAATGATGTATTTCTCATATTTATTGAGTTAGTAAATCATTTTTATATTATGTCTTCCTTTGATCCTCACAGCAGCAGTGAAAGTGAACTAATAGAATGACAGACTACAGGTCATGGATGGACATAACGTATTCTGATGAACATGCACACCCCTCCTTATTAGATAGCATTAGATATTATTCTTTCAGTGAGTTTAAAGTGTAGCCCCTCTACTCAATGGCAGGCAAGCCAGTATATCCCTCTGGTTTACATCACTGGTGAAAATCCAACCCCTTCCTTTTCCTTCGGATTCAAATTAGGTTTCRTTTCCTTGAAGTTACAGAAAATTTTTTCTGTCAGTAGAGCTGGGTTTTTAATCTTCCTAACAGTTCAGAAATCTTTTAATGCAATTAATATTCTATGTTAAGTCCATTGTTTTTATTATTAAAATTCAAAGCTTTCTTTTCATTTTTTTATTCAGAGAGAGGTGTTACTAAATTGTGTATTTTTAAATAATGACAAAATCTATACATGTTAACACAGTGTTAATTATTTAAAAATATCGGCATTTTAAAACAAAACAAATCAGAAACCCTGCAAAATCAAAATAAAGAAAAACCTTAGCAAGCTTTTAATGTTTTGCAAATATGTTTAATAGGTTAATGGAACATAAATTTTTATACTTCCTTATTTGTGTAATTGTTTTGTTTGCTTTTTAGTTGTGCTTTAAAAAATTTCCACCATTATCTTATTCTTGGACATCCAGTGTTTTTTTTTTTTTTAACTTTCCTAATTTTTTCTTTTTTAGCCATCCTAAACAATAAGTCAGTAAAGAGCCTTGTACATTTTGGAAACTATGAGCTAAATTGTGGATTAGAAAGTCAGGCTCAGGCTGCTGACTCAACTTTCATGGTTTTTATTTGGTAGACAATTCTGATTGCCTTGGGTGACATAGCTGCTTCGGGAGCCTGGTTTTCTCTCTCTTCCTGGAATTCATCAGCTTCCAGGTCCATGCCCACTCAGAGCCTGCAAGCGTTCCCCTTTGATCCCAAGGGTACGTTCTCTTCAGCTGTGGCAGCATGCTATGGAGCTGCAGAAATTCTTTCTATCTTTAACACTAAATCCAAAGAGAGCCCCACAGGAGGGCTCCCCTTCATGGCTTTGTGATGATATATTTTCTCCTGATCTTAGATGGAGAATATACCTTTACTGAGAAATTCAAAATAGTGTATACTTCATGAAAATCAAGATGACATTCCTGTGATGTTGACAAGGAAGCAAGACTTTGCCTTTCATGGATGATGAAATCAGCTCATCGAAATGTTAGGTAAGCACTCAAGATCACACAAGTAGTACGAACTGGTATGTGAGTAGGAAGAGATATGGAATCAAAGTGGCACAAACATTCCTGGGGCCATTCCTTTCATCTGCCTTGGGTTTTGTGGAGGAGAGAATATGTCTGAAAGCACTTTTATGTTCAGAGAGGTCTCAATATGCAGATCTGATGAACACTCTACTTCCATACTGATCTGAAGTGTTCTTGAATTCTTCAAACTGAAATTTTGTTTGCATCATTTTATATTGTTTATGTCCTTTGGATGGGCATACAAAGGAGATTATAAGTGATCCACATAAAATGCCATTATTAAAATGAGAACACAGTCTCAAGATATAAATCAAGTAAACAGTCAAGGAGAATTTTCTTTTCAAGTATATTAGTCAGGGTTCTCCAGAGTCACAGAAAGTATGGGTTTCTATATAGTTAGGGAGTTTGTTGATGACTTACAGTCTGTAGTCCCGCTCCCCAACAATGGTCAATGGCAGCTGTGGATGGATGTCCAAGGTTCTAGCAGTTGCTCAGTCCTATGAGGCAAGCAGGCAAAGAAGAATGAGTAAGTCTTCCTTCTTCCAATGTCCTTATGTAGGTCTCCAGCAGAGGGTGTGGCCCAGATTAAAGGTGTGTGCCACCATGCCTTTAATCTCAGATGACCTTGAACTTGGAGATCTCCCTGTCTTAGTCTTCCGCAATTAATATCCACTGTGCCTCAAGATCTCCATGCCAAAATCCAGGTCAGAAACTTGTATCTATCTGCTTCCAGATTAGGATCACAGGTGAGCCTTCCAATTCTGGATTGTAGTTTATTCCAGGTATAGTCAAGTTGACAACCAGGAATAGCCGCTACACCTAGCTTCCTTATTTCCTACCTTTATTCCTGAAGAATTTGACACCAGAACTATTAACCAGAGTTGATCAGGATAAGCAACTATGAGTGGGAGCTGGGGGGCCCAAGGGAAGCATCCTGTGGGATCTTGTCAGCATCTGCATGCATTCCCAAAGGATGTCCCTGTGGGTGGATGATGGCAGTGGCACAGGGTGAAGGGACGATTGGATAACAAGCATAATAAAAAGAATATGCTGTATAATCTAATATAGTGACAACAACAGAAAGAAAGCTTCTAGTTTCTGAAGAAGACAATTTCATGTATTCTTAGAGGAAAACTGGAATGAATCATTTCGTGGCTAATCTTCATTAACAGCTTGCCTGGATTTAGAATCTCTGAGAAATAAATCTCTGTTTATGTTTGTTGGGGGGGGGTGATTTAAAGAAACTTAACTGAGGAATGAGGACTCACCCTAAACACGAGGGGGACAATAGCATGGGGTGAGGGCTCTGTGTAAAAAGGAGGAYGAGAGGGGAATGGCAGCATTCATTGCTCATCTTCCTCAGTGCAGATAGCAAGACCTTGTCCCTGTTGTGCTCTCGCCACCATGCTGCGCTGTGCTGTGCTCACACCCCAGGACTCCACCTTCTTCATTTGCTCTTGGCAGGTATTTAGTCACAGGTATAAGAAAAAACAACCAATCCACTCTACAATGGGATTGGACTTATGTATCAAGGTCTAGCAGGAATAACACCTCAACAACCCAGGTAGTTTCCAGATCTTTAGTTCCTTTTTTCTTGCTTAGACTTGTTTATTTCATTTTATAAGTATTTGCCTGAATGCATGTGTATAAATATTTATCACACAAGTGCCTGGTCATTTGCATGTCTGTCTGCCTATCATGTGTCCCTGGTGCTCACAGAGACCAGAAAAGGGCATTAGATGCATGAGCATTGCACTGACAGACAGTTGTGAGTGCTGGGAAGTAAAACCAGGCCTCTGAAAAAGCAGCAAACACTCTCTACCTACCACTGAGCTGTCTACGACCCTGGGTCTTTAATTTCTTCAAGAGAATTCTTTTCTAGAGGAAACCAGACCTCCTTAGAAAATATAAGTAAACGACAACCTTTGAAGTTCTTGTCCAGAAACCAGAGTGCTCAAAGAACATGGTAGACACTGTAAATCAAAGCACAGCACAGAATAAGTCAGCTTGCAGAGTTCTGTCCAAACCTGGGATAATCTGACTCTCAAAATGACAAGCTGTCCAGAAATGTATACAAGTCAGTGGTGAAAAGAGAAGTTACCCCAACTAACAGTGTAGGAAGAATGATTAAGAGAATTACTATTTAGTAAACAGCAATGGGTGCTAAACATCAGTGTGTAAAAGTTTGGTAAAGGAATGGACTATTCATGTGGTCTACCAATATTTCCTCCTAAACAACGACTAACTAGAAGGAGAGAAAAAAGAGCTTTACAATGGAGAAACCTGGTTATCCATATGTTAAACAAATGATAAAAAATAACATTATAAATAATGAAGCAGCTTAAAGTCAAGTATAAGGCAATAAGCAAAAGAAAAAAATAGCATATCAACTGTAACGCCTTTAAATAAATAAAATTCTGACTGATAATAATGAAACATACTGTTCAGTGCCAAGGTCATGCAAGACAAGAAAAAACTGAGCATCTGAGGATGTAAGAGAGAAGAGAGATAACACCCCAGGTAACACTGATTTGGGGTATCTTTCTGTCACTAATGACATTACAGGACAGAGTAGTAAAACTTGAGGGAAGTGTGTGGATTTTATGATGCTAATGTATCAACATAACTTCCTGGTTTTGATGGCTTTATTGAGGTTATTCAGGGGAATGTCTTTGAAAGAATTACTCTAAAATCTTTCAGAGGTGGTGGGGGAATCACATTGCAAAACYTGAAAATGGCTCACAGGAAATGCTCTTCCTCCTCCTCTTCCTCCTCCTCCTCTTTGTCTGCTTCCTTCTTCTTCATGTTCTCTGTATTGTATTAGCAAATTTCCTGCAGCTTATAAACATCCCAAAGGATAAAGAAATAATGAAAGGACAAATGGACAACTGTAGTAAAATACCTTAGTTTGAAATGGATAGAATTCAGATTGAACTGTATAATTTAGATTTGAGTTTCTAGTAATGTATACATCATGGTAAACRGTGTCTGAAMCGAATCTGTCTCTGTTGAGAGCATCTAATACRTTTTGTAGGGGATCAGTGARAAGAGGTAAAGAAGAAGGGATTTATATTGGAACAGATGATAGCCTAGGATACACCCACCCTAAGGTTAAATGTGTATAAGCAGATGCTTTCTGTAATTTCWTCTCATAACCGATTTTCCTGAATGTTCTAGCATTATGCTGAAATAGTTTGTTCTCCAGATAAATAATTTCTAACTTATCTACAAGGCATTCCTTCTATGTGACCTGCGAATCATACCACCCCACCCCAATTTTTCTTTGMAGGTTTGAATGCACAAGAATAAGAGGTGCACATTTAAAAATAATAAAATAAAATATAATGAGASACAACAAAAATTAACACWTTACTGTTGGACAAGACCTATTCATTTGCACACTGAGGAATTCTATAAAARCACTAAACTGAAAGTCATAAAGTAAGCACAGAGGACKTGGTTCAGACCCATGCAGGTYCTGAGTAYGGCTTCTTTCTCTGTGAGTTCATGTGAGCTTTGCTCACATTCATTTAGAGGGCTTTGTTTTCTTGGTGTCCTTCATTGTTTCTGGATCTTACCTTCTTTGTGCATCCCCTTTCAGGGCTTCCTTGAGCCATAAAGGGACAAATTTGTTGAAAATGTCCCATTAAGGGATATGTMCTCCAAGGTCTCATTCTCTATGTAAAGTCTGACAGTGGGTTTCTGTCTCTGTATTTTTTTTCAATCTGCTGCAGGAGCAAGCTTCTCTGATGATAGATGTGCAAGGCACTGATGTATTAGTCATTTTATTGCTACTTTTTAAAGAACAGTGTTATATTTTAAGAAATGAATGAATGGATGGAAAGCTAACTAATACAGTAAGGGTTAATACTGAACTGTCATTTGTCTCATTTGGGAGAGTGAAAATCAGTTCCTCCATTGTATCAACCACTCCAGGTCAGGCCTCATGTTCAGAGACATACATACATACATACATACATACATACATATACACATACATACAAGATACCCATACAATAGACTTCAAAGTTTTTCGTTTTTTTTTTTTTATTAGAGTTTGGTGGTTTTTAGTTTTAATTTTTGTTTGTTTGTCTTGTTTTGTTTCATTTTTGTTTTTTAAATATTTTTATTAGATACTTTCTTTATTTACATTTCAAATGTTATCCCCTTTCCTGGTTTCCCCTCTGAAAACCACCTATCCCATCCCCCCTTCCCCTGCTCACCAACCCACCACACTCCAGCTTTGTTTTCCTGTTTTGTTTCATTTTGTTTTGTGGGGGACTTATTGTTTTATTCTGTTTTCTTGGTTTTAGGGGGTTTTTGTTTTGAGAAAGAACTTAAATGTGAGTATGGAGGGAGAGAAGATCTGGGTGGACTCAGGAGAGGGGAAATATGGTCAAGACATATTTAAATTTAAAAACTGTTTTAAGCTTCTTCTGGATATATTCTTATATATAAGGAGTAGTATAGCTGGGTTCTCACATAGTACTATGTTCAGTTTTCTGAGGAACCACCAAACTGATTTCCAGAGTGGTTTTACCAGCGTGCAATCCCACCAGCAATGGAGAAGTGTTCCTCTTTTTCCACATCTTCTCCAGCATCTGCTGTCCCCTGAGTTTTTGATTTAGCCATTTTGACTGGTGTGAGATGGAATCTCAGAATTGTTTTGATTTTCATTTCCCTGATGACTAAGG
>BDUI01009132.1:8570-11070 GCA_002335545.1 Apodemus speciosus | reverse complement strand
TGGCTCAGCAAACAAGATACACAGAACACTTTCTCACTTCCAACTCTTCTCTTGGGGTACATAATCTTAATTAAGGAATGTTCTCTTATGAGTTAAGACCAACTTCATAATGAGATGGAAGTTTAGTTGGATCCATTTCAAAACTACCTAAGTGAGGGCAATATTTCATGTCATGAAGTCAAGCAGCGTGCCATTTTATGGAGGAAACCATAACTGTACTAAGATTAGGATGTTAAGATATTCTGGGTTTGGGCATCATTGGTACTTGGAATGTTTTCTGAAGATGAAGTCTTCCTCCAGAGTGAAATGCTTTATTTTATTCTATTTGTTTATGTTATAATTGTTTGAAGACTATAACTTGTAGCTCACTGAATATATTATAAATTATTTATAATATGTTATAAAATATCTGACTCAGGATGGCCGTGTGCCTCTAAGGGCAGGACTATATTGTCCTTGGAGTGACAATATATGCACTTACTATCCTATCATTGATCTATATGACTGAAGCATTGCTTAGATATTTGGGACATTTATACTACATTATCTTTCCTATTTCCAAAATGTCTCAATTATACACCGATATGATTGCAACCACATATTAGGGCTTTGCTTGTAATACATAAATACATAAAACACTGATTTCTTATCACTATGATACTGTTATTGTATATTACTTAGTTTTTTTCTTTATTCTTCCCCTGAATATTATCAMTACTATTTTAAAGCACTTAGTTCCTTAATCTCACAGCAGAACACGTACCTATGACTCATGYTACAATTCAGTCCATGTCGCTTTGTTTTATTTAAGAAAATAACTGCATGCTGAGCTTATCATACATGGGTAAAAGTGGTTGTCATTCACATGGTGAGCAGAACTTGGGTTTATTATTGTATGACAAACACCGTGCTTGCCAAGGTTCTGTGCACAGCACTGTCTATTGTAAAGCAGTAGAAGATAACTGTGAACTTCCGCCTCCACCAATAAAATTCACACTTAGCACGTCATAATTCGTTTTGCAATATTTTCCCCAATATTTTCTTAAAGCTTCATGTATGGAAAGTGTCTCTGTTTTCCCTTCCTTTTGCATTTTGCCAAGAACAAGTGACAAAACAGGACTTATCATCTTCCTTCAAAACATATGGCATGTGCCCACAGAATATTAAACGATCTCGTTAAAATGACAACAAATGAGATATTTCATCTGAAATACAGAAAGGAAGCTTGTTGAGGCAGCCAAGGAGAGGCAGGAAGATGGCTCAGGAGCATGGCATTGTTAGTGGACATGCAATGAAAGCATATGTTACTTAAAGTCTGGAGGAGGACAGTGTTGCATGCGTGTACCAGCAAGGTAGTAGAAAGCATCTTATTTGTGTTGAGTTGTTTTAAGTCAAGACTAGTGTCCTCTGCTTTGAAAGAGACAAGAAAATGAGTCTACTTGCTACAGTTTTTTTCCAGGTATCTAAGGAGGGGACTTCCTATGCTTTTTTTTTCATAGTTTTCTAAGCAGCCAAGGAGATATGCTTCATTTGATCTGTGAGTTTGAGAGGAAGACCTAAGCTCCTGGGATTCCCACTTTCCTTCCTTTCTCTTTTAAATCACCTGGCTCCAACCTGACCGTTCTGCTTGTAAGCCAAGATGAGCAGTACACTTTGGTTAAGTCAAATTCTGACTTCTGCATGACCTTGCAAATTTAAGCCCCCTGTTCCTCCCAGTGGGGACTGGGAATGTGATGGTGTGAGGGAGATGCATGGAAATGTTCGGCAATTCTATATCAAGATGGGATTTCTTCCTTTTATTTTTATTTTATTTTATTGCTTATTTTATTTATTTACATATTAAATGTTATCCCCTTTCCTGGTTTCCCCTCCATAGCCCCCCATCCCATGGCCCACCCCCTTGCCTCTGTGAGGGTACTCCTCTACCYACCTCCTCATTCCTGCCTCACCACTCTAGTGTTCCCTTACACTGGGGTATCAAGTCTCCACAGGACCAAGGGCCTCCCCYCCCATTAATGCCAGATAGGGTAGTCTTCTGCAACATATGTAGCTAGAGCCACAAATTCCTGAATTTATATGCTTYGGTTTGTGGTTTAGTCACTGGGAGCTCTGGGGATACTGGTCGGTTCATATTGGTGTTCTTCCTGTGGGGTTGCAAACCCTTCGGCTCCTTCAGCCCTTTCTCTAACTCCTCCATTGGGGACCACATGCTTAATCCAATGGTTGGCTGTGAGCATATGCCTCTGTATTTGTCATGCTCTGGCAGAGCCTCTCAGGAGACAGCTATATCCAGCTCCTRTGAGCCAGCACTTCTTGGCATCCACAATGGTGTCTGGTTTTGGTAACTTCATAGGATGGATCCCCAGGCRGGGCAGTCTCTGGATGGCCTTTCCTTCAGTYTCTGCTCCACACTTTGTCTCTGTATCTCCTCCCATGGCTATTTTGTTCCCCCTTCTAAGAAGGACAGAAGTATCTACACTTTGGTCTTCCTTCTTCTTGA
>BDUI01009131.1:39730-52664 GCA_002335545.1 Apodemus speciosus | reverse complement strand
AAGTATGGACTTGAGATTTTGCAGCCTCCCCTTGAAGGATTCTTTCTTTCTTTGTGGTACTTTGTGATTTTTCTGAAGATGAGCCTGTGTTTGCAGCTTTTCCCTTTACACATTTGCAAATAGTGCAACACTTGTGTTGAAGAATTTCAAAGAACAAGACTCTGGTTCCTGCTTAAAGTTTTGACAGATTTCAAATTGAATTTGAATGAAATTTTAAGTTTTAAAATGCACAATAACTAATATAGGTTAGCATATTAAAACATTCTTTTTTTTTTTTCCTGTTACATCAAGTGCTATCACACTAGTTTGGATTTGCTCTTAGAATGCTTCTAGTGGGCAATGATCATGTGCCTCCTGCTTTCAGAATGCGTTCATTTCATTGTTAAGCAGCCTTGCCTTGCTTGAGTATCCTCAGGGGCTTCATTGTGAGTGCTAGACAGTTACTGAGGTAGTAGTAATACGTAGTAGTTGAGTCATAACCTGGTTTGGTTTCAAGTATGATTCTTTATAATTAGGTTGCATTGTTGTTTGTTTGCTTGTTTTGCTTTTTTTAACTTTTTAAACTTTGCTTTTGTTTTTGTTCTAAGAATGAAGCCAGTGAGCCTTGCTTGCATATGCTTAAATGCTATAGAAGTCTTCTAGTACTGAACTCTAGCCTCAACACTGTTTCCACTTTTTCTTTTGAGGCAGGGACTTGTCACACTGCCCAGGACTCCTGACACACACACACTAGCAGGGGCCACAGGTCATTGTTTTTTTGTTTGTTTGTTTTGAGCAAGTTCTCATCTAACTTCTAAATTTTTTAATGGAACTCTGGTGTTTGTTATATGAAATGTCAACTCTTAATTAAATTAGGGTTATAATTCATTGTATCTAATTCATGTTACTTTGTATTAGAAAGTACTTTATAAATAGTGGCTGATTTGATGAGTGGGTACAGAAGYTTATTGCAGTGCAGTTAAAAATTGCTTTAATATTTAGACTTGAGTTTCAATACAATATTTCTACAAAATTCTTGAAATTTTATCATAGTTCATTTGTTACACATTTTATCATCAACATAAAGTGAAGAATTAGAGGAGACACTGGCTACATCAAGCCAAACTCTTTTCCTTGGTTAGAGTCATACTTCTCTCATTTGTTTTATGATACTGTGTGAATGTACTAATCTTGACTTATTAATAGTTTTTGTTTTTTGGAGGAAGAAAATGCTCAGTTTACAAGACACAGTGATTTAAAAAGAGACACCATTAATTAGAATCTAGATGTTCTAATATTTTCTGTAGAATGCTGACATAAAATAAAATAATACTTTTCCTTTTGTAATTCATCCATACTTAGTGCTGACAATGTGTTTTAAAAGAAATGGGAAGGAAGTTAGTTTAAGTTTTTAAAGTTTTGTTTCATTTCAATTTATGTATATATGTGGCACAGGTGTCTAAGGACAGCTGTGGGAGATTGTTCTCTTTGTCCACTGGTTATTGAACTCAGAGTTCTGGGGATTGAACTTAGATCATTGGGTTTGTAGCAAGTACCTTTACTCTCTGAGCTATCTTGCTGATTCAAGGAGGTTAATTTTTAAGAGACAGAAAGATTGTGCTAATATTTAGCATTTTTTACTCTATGGAGAGAAAGCAAATATTTTATAGCTTCAGTCTTTAATAACAGACAAACACAGTGCTTATAGCAAATGGGATTTTGATTATAAATTGAAAACTGCAACTATGGTTCTATGGGAGGGGTTGGTAGGAAAACTAAATAGTGTCTTCTTCCCCCAACTTTCTGTGATAGTAAATCATTCTTTGTTTTATTTTATGGGGTGCTTTATCAATGCCAGTATGATTGCTGTATTGAGAAGATAGAAATGTTTTATGAATGGTGTGTGTGTGTTTGTGTAGGGTTGTATTAGTGTTTGTGGGTGGGAGGTTATAGAAGGGGAAAGTTTGCTTTGTACCTATCTGAAGGAAGAGAAAATTGTTCATTGTACCTATAATGCCATTATAAATAAATAAGTGGGGCTTTGTTTTAAAGTTTTGTTTTATTTTTTATCAGTTACTGTGATTCTTTAGAAATAAGTACACTTAATTAAAATCATTAAAATAATACTAATTGTCAATATTATGTTTAAAAAAGAGAGAATAAATATTGATTACAACATAATCAAACTTGAGTCATTTAACCAGAACATACTCTTAAGAAAGAATTTTTGGGGGGGCATTTACCTGTTACGGATTGATTAAAATAAAAAGTTCATGAAAGTGAACTCCAACCATTTTAGGGAAACCAGTTTCCAAATTAGAAGAGTGATATTTACAACCTTGGATATATTTTTGAAATTTATAATATTCCAGATTACTTGTGAGACTTTGAAGGTTTGGATGTTTTTGCAGTTGAAGCTTCCTAGTACACAGGATTTAGTTCTTCCTGTGCATTGCAGCCTGTGTTCTCTCAGTAACTTAAAGTTACCTGTGCCTATTGGGAAGGCTTTCAACTGAGGACCTTCATTGGTTAGGAACAGAGTATTTGGGGTTGGCTTTCAGCTGAGGACCTTCATTGGTTAGGAACAGAGTATTTGGGGTTTTGTTTCTTTGTTTGTTTCTTCTTTTTCCTTTTTGAGACAGAACTTTGCTATATAGCACCTCTAACCTCAGCTACCCAAGTGCTGGGATTATTATATATACCATTCTCCTGGCTTGATTATAGATCTAACAGAAATAGTTGGTATACCGATTTTCATATATGAATATTTTGTGACACCGTATTTGATTACCAAACACAGTGTTAGAATAGGTATTATATAAATTTATATACTCAAAAAAATGAACAACAACCCAGGCATACTTTAACCAAAGCACTCGGGAGGCAGAGACAGGTGGATTACTGAGTTCAAGGTCAGYCTGATCTACAGAGTGAGTTGCAGGGCTATATAGAGAAACTCTGTCTTAGAAAACAAAACAAAACAAAAGTCTTAAAAAAATACAAAACAAAAAACTATCTCCAAATTAAAACATGGCATTGTTTCCATTTTCCACGAATATTGGAAAACATAGCAACAACAGAATTAATGTGCTTCTTTGAGAAACTGCATCCACTTATTTTGGGCCTAGAACTTAAAGTAGGTGTATATGTGCATGAGCGAGATTAATGATAGAGAATGAAACCAGGACTTCTTGCATGCAAGGGCATGCACTACCTCTGATTACTCTCTGTGCTCTTACATTACCTAGCAGTCAACTTGTGATTGTGGAATTCATACCACTTTTGTGCTAACGAATGTGAAAACCAGACCTTCAACCTTGTCATTATTTAGCATAGTTATTTTTAGATATCTACATCTTATAATTTAGGTAATGTGACATGAGTTAATTTAAGAATACTCCTGTTAACAACATTTTTTTTTTAAGTTTTCCAACCTTCTTATTTTCTTGAGTCTAACCAAATCCAATACACTTCTTTTCTTTGTTCCTATTTGTTCCTGTGCTCTTGGTTGGCTCTTGAGCACGCCTACATAATATAAATAAAACTGGAAAATGTAATCATACTTGCCAGCTTTATATGGGACTGAAAACCTTCCCAGGAATCCGCCCACCCATCTATCTCTTCATTTGTTTTACCTCAGGCTCTGAAATCCCCCATCCCAACACTCTGTTACTCATATAAACAGCCACCTGGAGTTTTTATTTTATTTTTGTCTCTATACAATGAATGATGTATTTTGTCCTAAGTGTCCCAGGTTAAATTCTTTCTCTGTGCTCCTGATGTTATCTTTTCAAGTTCTGTGTRGACCCTTGGTCCTTTATTATCTACCTCCTTTTCTTGGAATTTCTAAGACATGCTTAAAACTTTCATCTTAAAAAACAGTATTTTCTGGTAGACCATGTCTTCTTAGTTGTCATAATTACACCAGAGTAAACAATGTCTTCTCTGTGCTGCTTTCTCTTTACATTTGTCAGTTCACTTTGTTTAGGTGAACTGTTTTCCTTAGCTTAGTTATAGCTCATTCTTTTTCCCCTTTTCCTCCTCCTCTTTTCCTATTTTCTTTTTTCTACTCATTCTCAGTATTCTTTGTAAGTGTTCTTTCAGGGTGATATCGGCCTTGGTCTGCCATTCTGTATTCACTTCCTGAGTATATTATCTGCAGTGGTAAGTAACCTGTCTTAGAATTCCATACACATAAATTTAAATGATCCTTGGAATTTTCACTTAAAGGTTTCACAAATACTCAAATTCATTGTTTAGATTCAGTTTCCCCTATTGGTGCATCTTACAACCTTTCCTTCCCACCTTGTTTGGTTTGTTTCCCTATATTGTTATCTTTTGAGAATTGTTGCCAAGTTCTGTCTTTCTGTCTTTCTTTCCATTCTTTTCTTCCTTCCTTCCTTCCTTCCTTCCTTNCTTCCTTCCTTTCTTTCTTTCTTTCTTTCTTTCTTTTTTCTTTTTCTTTTTTTTTTTTTTTGAGAGGGTTTCTGGCTGTCTTGTCTGTAGACCAAACTGGCCTCAGACTCAGAGATCCACCTGCTTCTTCCCGAGTGCTGGGACTAAAGGCATGTGCCATGGCCACCCAGCCCTACCTGTTTTTCTAAGCTTGAGGCTCATCAGAATCATCAGCACCTCCTCCAACTTTCTTTCCAAGTCTTGTAGAGTCTACCTCCTAAATAGTTTTCAGACCTCTTCATTTGTCTTTATCTCTACTACCTCAATGAAATAGCCTTTTAACCTATGTCCTTGAATGCAGTCTTTCGTATCTTCCGTTTATGCTTCCAGAGCAGAAGGCAAGTTAAGTGTGATCTCTTTGGGTATTTTAATAAATGTCTCTAGTCTCTTGCCAGTTTTCCTGTAGAACTGCCTTGTTAAATTTGAGGTATATYTATGCTATTTGCAATTTATACAGTAGGAATCCTAAGTACTTTCTCTTACATCCAAATACTTGGACAGATTTATTCAAACAACTTTTGAACTTCTGCTTTTGTGGAAAAGATCTTAATATTTAGTTACTCCTCATTCCTAAAGCCTTAGATTAAGAACTCCCTAGTGAGATTAGCTGTTCCTCCTGTAATTAATTAGTAAATTTTTGAATCAAGTGCTTTTTATATAGTCCTGACTGGCCTGGAACTCACTATGTTGATCAAACTGGCCTCAAACTCACAGAGAGTCTGCCTTCCAAGTGCTGGGATTAAATGCACGTGTCACCACCATCTGGCCCTGATGTTTTTATTTTTAAACTGTAGCCTAGTTCTTTATTTCTGATATTCTTTGTCATTGCATTTCCGAACAACTAGTGAGGTAGGGAGCAGTAAATACATGAGAACAAATAAGAAAAAGAAAGCCTGAGATGGAGTCTACTGCTCTAAAGACTAAGCGCGTTATGGTCAGGTGGTCTTAAGAGATAGATCATTCAGATTATGCATCTTTGGATTGTATAGTGTTAGAAATGTTTGATTTTAAATGGAAAAAAAAAAAAACCCAGAAGGAACAGCAATGAAAGGAGAGGAAAGGAAACAGGCAGAAGTGCCCGAGATGGATTTATAGAAGGATAATCATGTAGGCTTCTGTCATGGTAAGGAAGGAGTTGGAGACTTTATTGCAAGTGTAGTAGGGAACTAAAATTTAAGCAGTGATTATAACTTGATTCAGTAAACATCTTTAACAGTCATTTTTTTTTATTTGAAAACAGAGACAGGATTTAAGCAATTGGATTGTTAACAGTAAGATGAGACAGATGATTTTGTTACAAACAGGGATGAGGGCATTCATTGAAGATGAAAGAAATGCGTATGATGAATCAGATGGGGTTGATTTGTAGTTGAGTTATATATAGGAAGGAAAAAAATAGTTCTAACAAAGGCTGTCTCAGAAGCAGTTAAAATTTATATGTTTTAAACAATGTGTAATACCAGTTTTGTACATATTTTTGAAATGTCTATCATTTTTATTTTACCTTTTTAGGCCTATGCATCTGGATGTGACATTGTAATACTGGGAAGTAATTTTGAAAGATTACAGATCATCCCAGGCGCCAAGCATGGAAATATTCAAGTGGGATGTGTAGACTGTTCAATGCAACAAGGCAAGGTTTGTAATCTTGTGGTAACATGCAGATTTTTGTCAGAATAATCTCTGAAATATCTATCTCCTATTCAATTAAGACCTCCTTTCCAAGGACAAACCTATACATTTCTTTGGCTCTCCAAGATGAATTTTAGAGAATGTCAGGATTTCTGGTGGTGGTTTGTGGTTGTTTTAAAATATTTATTTTATGTGTATGCCTGAGTGTATTTATGCAGACTCTGTGGGTCGTGGTGGGGTGCAACCATTTGTGTCAGAAGAGAGTTTGGATCACCTGGATCTGGACTTCACAGGTGGTTGTGAGCTGCCTGACCCGGATTCTGGGAAGCAGACCTAGGTCCTTTAAAAAGTAGCAAGTACTCTTAATCACTGAGCCATCTCTTCACCTGGTTTTGATCTTCGAGACAAGGTCATACTGTAACCTAGCTTGTCCTAGAAATCACAGTGCAGCCCAAGCTTGCCTTGAACTTACTGCAGTCCTACATGCTGAGTCTGCAGTCTCTTGAATGTTGAGATTATAGGCATAAACCATCATACCCAGTTACGAACTCTGTTTTTGTGTATTTTTTAAGATGTAATATAATCTTTACCAATTGAGATAGAAACAAAATACTTATTATCTATAAATAAACCTAAAGCTTATTGCTTTGGCATTAGAATACAGAATTAATATAAAACTAAAACCTCCTGAGATGTTAGCTTCCTTAAAACGGAAAGAAATAGTATTATTATCAAAAGACAWATCATTTGGTTATCATTATTTGTAGTTAGATATTTATTCTAGTAACTTCTGGAAAACATAGAAAGGGTACATAAACTAAAATATGGAATTAAAAACTGTCAGGACTCTGTATATAAAAAGTAAAAATAGTAAATTGAATAAATAATAATAATTCAATAAATAAATAGAAAAAATAACATACAAAACAGCATAGTTCTTGTTGATCAGTTTAACTATATCTGTGTGGAGTATCCTGCTAGGAGTCATACTAGGCAACACACAGACCTTAAAGTAGCACTGAATAAGGATAGCTGATTAGGCCTGTTTATTGGTTTTTGAGACAGGATCTGCCTAACTTGGAACTTGCTTTGTAGACCAGGTGGCTTTGAGCTCACAGATATGTCTGCCTTTGCCTCCTTAGTGCTGGGATTAAAGGCACACATCACCATGTTAGGCCCTTTATACTTTTGATAAGAGGTGTTTCTGTTTCAGTCTTTATCCATTTGTTGTACTACTGTTGTCTTTTGTCACCTTATAGCTCTTTTCAGTGTAGTTGCAAATATCTCTCATATATCTGCCTCTTGTTTAGACCTTAACATGTTCTTTTTAGGATTCTAAAATTGTGAGGTTTTTTTTTTTTTTTTTTTTCAGAGCTCTTCTAGCTCTGTAGTTTTGTAATCTTTTGTTATTATTAAAAACTTATTTAAGTATGACTCAGATTCATGGAGCTAAGTAATGTTGGAAATGTGATAGCTTCCAGTGAAAGGTTTTTGTGAAGATTTTGAATTATACAGTTATTTAGGTTAGGAGGAAGTAATTTGGTTTTATGATCAAACTAATAAAAGACAAGTTTTCTTTTATTAACAAGTAGTGCTATGGTCAAAGCCTTTCTTAAAGTCTCAGGATGCCAGGCAGGATGGCACATGTCTGTAGTCCCAGCTCCTCTGGAGACCTAAGCAGGAGRGTTTCTTGAGTTGAGGAGTTCTGTGTTGTATGCTGAGCCCATCTTGTGTCTGCACTAAGTTTACATTCATCTGGTGACCTCCTAGGAGTAGGGGACCACAGGGTTGATTAAGGATAGGTGAATAGGTCTGTAAAGTATTAGGAAGAAAATGTTTAGGATCTTCTGGCTGTCTTTAAGAAAGAAAATACTACTTGCCATCAGCAACATTTATCATTAACATTTTTTTCTTTGTATAACCACCAAATTATTCTGAGAAACGGTAACTGTATATTTCTTGTTGTTTTTCAGCTTCAAAGCTTCTTATTATTTTGGAAAATTTCAAATTGTTCACACTGGCATGAATCATTGTATAATATGTCTCASACCTATCTTTTAGTCTTGTGTTCATCATTCTGTTACAAAGAACACTTCTAGATAAGTTGGTCATGAGTTACCTGTAAATATGTGTTGTTTCTTTTAATCTTATAACTATTAATAATATGCCTTCATTTTAAAATAGAATGAATAATTACATTTTCAAAACCAACACGTACTTAGAGCACAGTATTTCCTAGCTCAACACAGTGCAGCTGATTTGTTTATTTTATAAATTCATTTAATTCAGTTTCAGTTATTCAGTTCATTTAATATACTTGTTTTGAATTTTTCTATATGTAATAACCTCATCTCTTTCTTTCCATTAGAACACATTGTTTTTTTATTTGTCTCTACTTTTTTTTTTTTTTTTTTTTTTTTAAATCTGGCTGGCTTGGAACTGTGTAGACCAGATTGGCCTTGAACTCCCAGATATCAGCCTGCCTCTACCAAGCGCACCTGCCTGCCTTATTTATTTACTTATTGGTTATCTGTTTGGCTTAATTTTTGTTTTGTTTTTGAGATAGGATCTTAACCGTGTATTTGAGGCTGATCTATGATTCTTTTCCCTTATTATTCTTAAATCTGGGATGATAGGTTTATGCCATCATGTCTAGTTGATTTCTGATATTTTGATAGGTTCATTCAAGCTATTGTAGTTTCTGACTTAAAGAGTAGATTTAAGAAGGACTTAAATATGTAGCTCATTTGCAGGATACTTGCACAGAGACTGGGTTCAAATTATGTGTCCCYGCCCTCCACAAAATTAAAAAAGGAAAAAGGAAGAAATTTAAAAAACATAAAATGTTAAGAATTGTACTCAATGTATTTATAAAGAATAGGTCTTGTTTTATTTTTATGGAGTTAAATCATTTTTTGGGAGAATTATGAACTCCAAAGCTAGATAACCTTGAAATTTATTGTAAATTATGTCAGATTTTGTATTTGGCAAAGATTGTGTTTGCATGCTTCCTCTGTGAGGAAAGTAATTGTCATTATAGTGTACATTATTTATTACATGCTATGTATTTTATGATTGTTCTTTTTATTTCTTGACCATAGGACTATTCAAAAGATAATGTTATGTGTAGTTTAAATGCAGATAGAGAAGTCTCTGAGTATATATCAAAAAGGTAGCAGTGCTGGGATTCTAATACCATGTGATGTCTGCCAAATGGACATTCTTAAGTACCTATTGATAGGTGGAATCCTGTATTTGCGTATTTTAAATGTAACTGCAATAGTTAATTCATTTGTTCTTTTGATCTATAAGTATTTTAAATTTATATTTGTTTTTCTTTTCAAAAGATTGCAGCATCCTATGGAAACGTTATCTCTGTTTTTGAACCAGTCAGTCTGCCGAAAAAAAGGAAAAATTTGGTCAGTAATTTATTTTTATTTTAGTAATTGAAATAGGTCTAGTATAAAAGAATCAAAATGACCATACTTTTAACTAGTATAAGTTATGGGCTATAATTGAAGATACATTTTAAGTTCAATTTTCATATTAAAATATAATTTAATTTTTATTAGAATTGAATTAGACTAAATTTTGTCAACAAAATATCATAAAGTGTTTTGTTTTCCTTCTCACAGTTTTATTTGATAGTAGAAAATAACTTAAAGTTTTGAAGTTACTTTATTGCTGCTGTCAGACACCTTGTTTAGCCGAGTGGCACCTTATTATTGGTCTATACAGCCCTCTTTTTCTGCCTTTTCATATGTTTATTGTTCTTACAGTTACATGATTTGTTTTCAGTATTAAAACATTTCTAGGGCTTTCTTTTTTGCTTTTATTGTGTAATATAGTTGCTGTCAGATGAATAAATGCTGTTCTTTATAAGGAAAGTATATAAGAAATTAGAAAATTTGTTAACTAATAGTTTATAATATTTGGAGTATGTACTTAGGTTTCATGTGTTTCAATGCTCTTGAATATAACAGATATGTCACTCTCTTCTCCGTGCCTTTGTAGCCACTGCAAAATTAAACCAGTGATTCCTAAGCCACATGAAAGCGTCAGCATAGGGAAGTGGAGGGATAGGATTAGAAAATTGTAGGATTGCTGTCTGTTTCTGTTGCTTTTACTTATGTGAACTTATTTTTCCCCCCAGATAGGGTTTCTCTGTTTAGCTCTGGCTGTCCTGGAACTCACTATGTAGACTAGGCTGGGCTTGAACTCAGATCTGTCTGGTCTCCATCAGGAGTGCTGGCGTGTACCACCAAACTGGGCTCCTGTGTGATTTCATTAGAGACTGCCTTATGATCCTCTTTGCTCAACTCTGAAATTAACTGGGATTTGTTCATTCTTAATAGAATTGTTATAAGGATGATATATTAAAGATTAGAAATATAGAGAATTAAGTGGTATGTTAATGGTAGAAATAACCTTATATAACTTCTGATCAGTGCTTTTACTTGAGTCAGTACTATCTTATAAATTACCTTTTCTCCGTTCCGTCCCCCTTACACTTTATTGCTCCTTTTGAAACAGAATCTTGCCATGCAGCACAAGACAAGCGCAGAACTTACTGTTAGTCCAGATTAGCTCTGAACTGTGAATTGTCTTGTCTCGCCTCTGAAAGTCTGTGTTTACGGCAAGTGCCATTATGCTGAGCACTCATCAGCATACAGTTTCATGAAGAGCTCCCAAAATTCTCTCTGATTTTTGTTAGCATCTATGGGTTATCTAGTTTATCCAGTATGAGAGGCCTTTACTGCTGCATTAAATAATTGACAGTACTAACCTGTACTTTCAAAGTGTTTATTACATTTATTTAACTGGGAGGAGCCCACCTATGGAGGCCAGAGGACAATTTGCAGGAATTCTTTCTTAAAAGTGGTAATGAGTCCCCCAGTTTTAATATGTGTATAGCGACACATGAATTTTTATTTTACTGTTTTGTAGGTTCAAATAAAAGGTGGTTGAAAGAGTGGGAAAGTCTCATATTAAGGAAGTAATGTATCTTAGGGATGAAAGATTGAGGATATTTAAATTAGTTGATCTTGTATACACTCTTAAAGTTAAATTTTAGACTTTAATAAAATACAAATAATGTAAGCAATGTTTGGTGTAAAATATATGTTTATTGGTTATTTACACTAAGAATAGACTTTTAGACCCCAGCAGCAGGCAGCCTAAGTAGTCTTTTTAAAATAGTCTTTATTATCTTAATTCAGTGGTTCTCAGCCTTCCTAATGCTGTGAACTTTAATACAGTTCTTTATGTTGTGGTGATCCCTATCCATAAAATCGTTTTTGTTGCTACTTCATAGCTGTAGTTTTACTACTGAGCAATGTTTTAGTTCCAAAGACAATCTGAAATATGTGTTTTCTGATGGTTGTGACCCACAAGTTGGGAAGTGCTGATGTAACTCATATTTCTCCTGATTTAATAGTTTTGTTCCTAAAAACAAGTGCATTATTATGAGCACAGCAAATGTGACTTGTTCATTTGATTTAAAAAAAATGCTAATCATAATTAGCTAAGTAACTTTTTTCTGATTTTAGGAATTTTATAATCAGTGGCAGAAAAGTGGCCAATTTTTTCTGGACTCAATAGCACATAATATAAACTGGGATCCCGCAGGTAAGGAAATTAACAAGAATAACTGGAACAAATGTCATTTAACTAGTTAATTTTATTACTCTTCTGTATTTTATCTGTGTGACAGTGATGAGTACAAAAATAAATAAGACAAATTGTGCCCTTTTATAATTTATATTGAAATGAAGGCAAATACAAGCTCTGGTAAATGATAGGACATGATAAATGATATACAGACTACCTATTACTTTTGGGAAAAGATACTTCTCTCTGGAAAATAAGATTTCATTGACAAGAGTTCATTGACTTGACTTTTTGGTAGACTTTTAACAATTAGGGCAGAATATATAAAATTAATTCTGAGATAAGATTCTGTATTATGCTATGTGTTTGGATTAAGAAATACATGACTTAGGGATGGAGAGGCTGGAGAGATGGCTACCAGTTAAGAGAACTGGTTGTTCTTCCAGATGATCCCAGTTGTATTCCCAGTTCCCACATGGTGGCTCACAGCCATCTATAACTCCATGCTAAAGGATGTGCACAGACAGACAGAAATGTACATGCACAATAAAAATAAATATTTTATAGCATAAAGCAACATTAATTTTTCTATTTATGTTTTGTGGGTCAGAATTGCTGTGGGGATTTTTGGGGATGTGTGTCTCTTATCTGCGTATTATTACCTTAAGTAGCATGTAGAGGATCCAAGAAGGATTTTGCATTCATGGGCCTTTGACTAAGTTTATAGTTTATTATCTTTGTTTTTCATGTGGTCTGTCTTTCTTGTAGTCTCTACAGTAGAATAGTGTAATTACGTGACTGTTAAAAATTGAAAGTGAAAGTTTAAGCTACAATTACTAAAGCCTGCCCTATCCTTATCCAGAAGATTGTTCTGTTGTTGTTTCATTCTCTGTTCAAAAGAAGGAAGGAGTCCAGGTATTCAAAAGATAAGACTACCACATTCTTCTTCTAAGGTGTATGAAAACTATTTTGCAGGTGTCCTTGTACAGACTTTGTACAAGTTTCAGTTAATTCTTATAACTCTAAAAAGCTCTGAATTTATAAGAAAACTGAAGTCCAAAGATTGTCCAACTAGATTCAATTTTCATGACTAAGTAAATGAGTTAGATACATGGATTTCAAGCACTATATTGAAAAGATATGGTGAGAGAGGGCAGCCTTGTCTGGTCCCTGATTTTAGTGGGATTGCTTCAAGTTTCTCTCCATTTACTTTGATGTTGGCTGCCTGTCTGCTGTAAATCGCTTTTACTATGTTTAG
>BDUI01009131.1:6392-18328 GCA_002335545.1 Apodemus speciosus | reverse complement strand
TAGGAGAACTGGGTTCTGATGAGCCAATTAGCCTTGGTTTCTGTTGGTAATGTTCTTATGCTTGCCTCTTGCCATCTGGTTATCTCTGGTGTTAGTTGCTCTTACTGTCTCTGGCTAGAGCTTGTCCCTCCTGTGTGCTTGTAAGCCTGGGTCAGCATTCCTTGGAAACCAGCTCTTTTCTGGCAGGACCTGTGTACAGAGGGCTAAGGAATAGCCCCAGCTCCTGGGTGCAGATGGAGACTGAAAGGATCCTATCCCAACTGCTCCACTGTTCCTGTTCCCTGTGTGCTCCTGGCTGGTCCTGCTTTGGACAATTATTGGAGAGAACGTAGAGGAGATCTCACCTCTGGATCTGGGAGTGAGCACTAGTGGGAAACCAGCTCTCTYCTGGTGGGACCTCTGTACTGAGGGATGTGGAAGAGCCTTGGCTCCTGGGTGCAGATGGCGACTGGATGTCCAACCTCTTTCACCTTTGCTGAGTATAACAAAGTCTGTCTCTTAGGTTGGTTCCACTCCCTGTTAGCTGCAATCCTTGTCATGTATCCACAGCTCTGGTATCTCTAACATCATGGGGTCTCTAAGCCAACTTCAGCATCACAACTTCTTGTTCCAGTTTCTGGGATCCACATGTCTTCTGGGCTCCTCCAAAGAGCTTGGGTCACTTGTCTAGCTCTGCACTGTGGATCACTCTGGGTTCTGGTTGACTTCACTCTATTGATGCTGTTGCTGCTGCTGCTGTTCTTAGTGGTCATCTTATGGTACAGTCATCTCTAGTATGCTGGGGTCTTTCTTAAAACTTYCTTTAAATTATAGATCACCTAGGAAAACTGTGGTGGTTTGAATAAGAATGGATCCCACAGTTTCATATTTCAACACCTAGTCACCAGGGAGTGGCACTATTTGAAAGTATTAGAAGAATTAGGAGTGTCCCTGTTGAAGGAAGTGCTTCACCGGGCATGGGCTTTGAGGTCTGAAAAGACYATGTCAGGCTAGCTCTCTGCGTACAGAACAGAATGTAGAACTCTCAGCTACCCCTGAACCTCCATGACACCATATTCCCCACCATAATAATAATGCACTAACCTCTGAAAGCGTAAGCAAGCCCCAATTAAATGCTTCTTTTATAAAAGTTTCCTTGTCATGGTGTCTCTTAATAGCAGCAGAACAGTGATTAAGACAAAATCATACAACGTGTCAAAGCAAAATATTGTTGAATCTCATTTCTAGTTCCATGAAAGTTTGTTAGAAAAATTACATTATGTTCCTTGAGGGGGGTAACATTGCAGAAAAGGTTGAGTTTTCTTTAGTTAGAATATCTTGCTAAAAGCCACAGTATTTCTTCTCTTATGTTCTTATGAGTTGTAATACCTATAGTAAGTTAAGGGTATTGTAATCTCATTTGAATTTGTATAATCCAAAGATGAGAAAGCCTTTTGCATAACTTCTTGTAGAAGTGCCATTTCAGTTCCATGCTCTACCCAGGAACAATGAAATTGACAATTCAGCTGTTTGGGGCTTTCAGTTAGTTGCTTACTCTATACCAGTGTAGAAATTAGAAATAGTGTTAGAAATTGGAGGGAACATGACACTTTAAATAGCTGTCATCCTGTTCTCTTGAAGTCTGTAATCAGATGTAGAATACATAAATAATGAAAATACTGTATAGGTATAAATACGAACTCTTGAATTAGATACATTAGAACTTGCCTCTGACAGTAAAATCAAGGGAAATGTTCTTTCAGTTACCCTTTATCTCTTCTAGTATTGTTTCTATTTTTGTCTTAGCTATAGATAAATCAAACAGGTAATTCTATTGATTTTTAAAGTTCTTTTATCATGGAAAACACTTAATTCAGAGACCATTGTTTGTATTTTAAGTTTATTGCAGCCTTTATAGTTCTATTGATAACAATATGAATCAGATTTCATTAACATGATAGACTTGAATTTTCTTTTATTCTATTGAGGACTGTCTTTGTAGCAACTGATTGGATTTGTACCTCAGTATACATAACTGAATACTTACATAAAAATAATGCCAAGAAATTTTTTTGTTTTATTTAATTTTTTCAGAAAATATATTTTGATCCTGTTTTTCCCTCCTTCCAAACTCTCCTTAAGAGCCTTCCTACTATTGAATTTTGTGTTATGCTCACCCCACTTCCTCTCCAAAACAGAAAAAAAACCAATAAGACAAAAGTACCAAAACAAAAATCTGATCATGGAGTCTGTTTAGTGTTGGCCAGTTACGTCTGGGTATGGGGCATGCTCTGGAATGTACTTGATATATCCAGTGGCATTCCCTTGTAGAAAACTGATTTGCCCTCTACGGGCCACTAAGTAACTGTTAGAGCTTGGACTTTGTGTCCATTTCCCCCCCTCTCAGGACTGGGACCCCAACTGCCTTGAATGTTGCACATCTTGTATGTGCTGCCACAGTCTGGGTTCMTATGAGCATCAATCCTGCTGTGTCTGGAAGACACTTTCTTTGGTGTTATCCTTTATCTTTGGTTCTTAAAATCTTTCTGCCTCCTCTTATGCTTAGAGCACTTAAGCTTCTATTGAAGGATCTCCTATATTTTATTTCCCCTTTCTTGAGAGATCTTTTCCTTCCTCAGGTTCCTTACTAGGTTCTAATGTCTGTGGTTATTTTGATTATAGCACATATGTCAAAAACCTTGATGCTAACTAGCATCCATATATTTGAGAAAAACATGCAATGTTTACCCTTTGGAGTCTGGATTACCCCACTCAGCATATTATTCTAGCTTTATCCATTTACCTGAAAATTTATTTTATTAAACTGCTGAATAATATTCTGTTGTATAAGTGTACCACATTTTCATTATGCATTTATCAGTTGATAGACATCTAGGCTCTGTTTCCAATTTCTGGTTGTAAAATAACTTTTAAGTAAAATTTAAAACTAGATAAATTTTTCTCAAAGGTAAGTATAATGTCAATAAAGAAAATAGAAATTGTTTATACTATATTATAGAGGTTCAAAATTTTAATTTTGTCATTTGTTTTTCTTCATAGATATCCCACTTCTTCCATCTATTACCTCTTTGAGTTTAAGTGAAAATGAAGAGAAGTGTGGACCTTTTGTGGTACACTGGTTAAACAATAAAGAGTTGCATTTTACTTTGTCCATGGAAGTCTTCTTACAGCAACTTAGAAAAAGTTTTGAACAGCCCTCATCTGAGGCTAGTGGAGAAGACTCTATTCAGGCAGATGTAAAATCTGATGAAGGTAAAGAGTTAAGTAGGATGAAATTTTAAATTGCAGTCCAAAATAAGTAGTTTTTATGAGGATAAAACTATTTATTGTAAAAATAATTTCCCAAGGTCATTATGGCATAATGCAAATGTGGACTAGCTCATAATAATTGGGTATAGATAATCTTGCTCACATCACTTTTTTTTTCAGAGCTTTCTATTCTTTTGGATTTGTCAGCCTATAAGTTCTTGAGACTTTATAAATTATGTATTTATTAATGGCATCAAATACATTATCTCATACACTACACAACTACTTTTTTGAATTTGCACCTTAAATATAATTGGTTTATATGTACATTTGAGTTGAGAAACACTGTATGAATGAAGAAGTCAGTTATGCTTACCTCTGTACCACTAATATCACAGTGCTTTGTATATTGGGGCATAGACTACTTTGTATTCATCCTCCYTTGGATGTGGAGAAGGAAGAGGGCATGGAGATGGTACAAGTGTTTTCTTTCTGCCTTGGCTTAGAACTGATACGTACCACTTCCACTCAGATTACACTGACAAGAGAGAATCACAGAGTCCCAAGTGGTCTCATTTTCTAGCCAATTTGTAAGCTTTTACTTATTTTTCATTTAAATTTGATCAAAAAATTGGTAATTGCCTCTTTCAATATTCATCCAGGAGTTGAGGAGAGGGCATTGGGTGTGGGCTTTTTGAAAGAGGTAAAGATATACGTTTGTGTATGTGCATAGTATTGCTAGCTGTCTGATTACTAAGTTAATGTCATTGATCTTGTATGTTTTTTCCTCTTTGAATTTATTTAGAAAGCTCTGTTTTAATTTGTAATGATAATTTTATTGGTTCATGAACTCTTGCTTATAGAAATGGATGATGGTGTTGATGATTTAAAAATAAATCATGAAAAGAAAGAATTGGATGAAGACAAAATGTTACCAAGTTCAAGTTTTACACCATTATCGTCAGCTGCCATCGATCATCAGATTGAAGTGCTTCTGTCTGAGTGGAGTAAAAACGCAGACATGCTTTTCAGTATTCATCCCATGGATGGGTCTTTACTAGTTTGGCATGTAGATTGGCTGGATGAATACCAGCCTGGTATGTTTCGTCAAGTTCAGGTACTGTTAATCATTTATGATGAGTTAATCCTTTTTGTAACATGTTTTTATGTAATTATTGTTCTAATACCCRCTTTCTTAATTCTAGGTGTCCTTTGTTTCCAGAATTCCTGTAGCTTTCCCCACAGGTGATGCAAACTCTCTTTGTAAAAGCATAGTAATGTATGCCTGCACCAAGAATGTTGACTTGGCTATTCAACAAGGAAAACAGAAACCTACTGGCCTCACTCGTTCCACATCAATGCTCATCTCCTCTGGTCACAGTAAATCATCGAATAACTTAAAATTAAGTATTTTTACCCCTAATGTTATGATGATTTCAAAGCATGCTGATGGTTCTTTGAATCAGTGGCTGGTTAGTTTTGCCGAGGAATCTGCTTTTTCTACAGTACTTAGTATTTCTCACAAATCCAGATATTGTGGTCATCGATTTCATCTAAATGATTTAGCTTGCCACTCGGTACTACCTTTACTACTGACAACATCACACCATAATGCATTAAGGACACCAAATGTTGGTAACCAAAAGGAAGCTCATGACACTGTAAATATTGAAGAATGTTCCTTGACACAGCAAAATAAAAGCAACGTTGATATGGCATTTCAAGATCCCAATGCAATTTATAGTGAGCTTATTCTTTGGAGGGTTGATCCAGTTGGGCCACTATCTTTTTCTGGAGGAGTATCTGAACTTGCCCGGATTAATTCTCTTCATGTTTCTGCCTTTTCCAATGTGGCCTGGCTCCCTACTCTCATACCCAGTTACTGTCTAGGTAAGCACACTGATGTCCATTTTAGTGATTTAGATTTTTAGATACCTACTGAAAGGTTATATTTTAAATGTTTTTAAATACTTTCTAGGTGCATACTGCAACTCTCCTAGTGCATGCTTTGTAGCTAGTGATGGACAATATCTGAGGTTATATGAAGCAGTTATTGATGCCAGGAAGCTTTTGTATGAGCTTTCCAACCCTGAGATTTCTGTGAGTACAAGCTTTATGATCTCTTATATACTTAACCTGTACTTGCTTGACCTGTTCTAGAATTGTGGACTGTAATTTGTGACAGATAAGTGTATTTTGTACTCCTTTTTTTTTTWWAAAAAAAATATTTGTCTTGTACTTGTATAGTGATTTTAAGTTAAGCCCCTTCATTATTTCTAGGCTGGACTTGAGCTCCTTATTATTGTTGTTTTGTACTCAAGAATCCCACAACCAGACATATTGGTTGTGTAATAAAACACTAAGGAGGTCATGGAGCAATAAAGTAAGAGTAGGCAAAGAGAAAAGCAGAAAGTTAGCCTAGTTGAGCATGTATGTCAACAAGCCTGTGGTCCATGAGTTCAAGTCCCAGCCTCTCCCTCCATCCCTTCCCCAAGTCTRGTTATATGCTTTTTTACTCAAAGATAGATGGGGACTACCAACTGTAGAAACTATTGGTTCCTCTGTAGTTAAGAGGAGCTAGAATAATAAGAGTAGAACTTTAATCTTAAACTTGAGAAGAAAAAGCCTTTGGCTTGGTTGCAGCTCAAAGAATTCTTTGAAATGTCAGTGTAACACTTTTACCATGCTAGAGACCCACTTCTTCCTAAGCCTGACTAGTGGAAGCCTACTGTCTGTATTTACTGAGCCCTCCACTAAGAGAATATTTCTGCATTTTTCAGTTCTAGTGTTTAGCAGGGTTTTGTTTTGTTTTTCTTTTGTTTCATTTTTCTGTTTGGGTTGGTTACTTGACTTTATGAAAAGAAAAACATTTTTTTAGACATAGGTTAGCCTTGAACACACAGCTTTTATTGCTTCTGTCTCCTCTGCGCTCCTGTTATAAGCATTTGCCATCATGTTAGGCTTAATGTCTCCTGAGGCAGACTGTGCTTAAGCTCCCTGCTTACGTGATTTTAGCCTAAGGCACCAATAGTTAGTTTTTAATGCCCAGAGTGTAAAAGTAATAGAGTTGTTGCTTTATCATGGTCCTCTGAAGTTTTTTTAAAGTATAGTTTTATAAAATACAATATTTTGCAAAGCATATGAATATATATGTTACATACACATATTACTTTAGTAAAAAAGAGACATTTATTGAGGGTCTTTTACCTGTTAAACATTGTTTTAACTCCTGGAAATTTGTAAAAAGCCAGGAACTGATACTAGAAAGCTCATTCTAGTGAAGCAAGATACCTACCTGGTGGGAACGAACTAGCTAATAAGCACTGTGGAGAGAAACAGTGTTGCAAAAGAAATAGGGAGTGTCCCTTACATCACTGTTCAAGGGAAAGCTTTATAGAAAACACATGAAGGAATTGAATAAGTGTGGCTACAGGAAGAAGGCTGGCCTGTTCRTGGACCCTGCATCCAAAACATGGAGTTATATAACAAAGCACTGCAGAGGTCATGGTGCAGTAAATAAAGTAGGGTAGTCAGAAAGAGAAGCAGAGTTAGCCTAGTCAGATCCTTTGGAGGAGGCCTTATAGTCTATTGGACTTTTGCCTAAAATGACATGGAAACCACTGAAAATTATGCTCATGTGATAATGATTTGACATAGGTTTTTTTAAAAATAGTTTACTATGATGATTGAAGTCCCACTGTGCAAAGAAGTAAAATTGGGGAGGCTAATTTAAAAAGCTATTACATTAGTTCAGGAGAAAAGTTAAGGAACCAAGAATGGTAATGAGTATTATGTTAGAAACACTGAAAAATTGTCAAGTATTAGATGTAGTTTGAATGTGAATAGTTAGGATTGGACAGGATTTTGGATGTGAGGGAAAAAAATGACTCATAATTCTATGTCAGTTTAACATAAAGTAGAATTGCTATGGTTGAGATGTCCRTTTGACATCCATGAGGTTCAATAAAGTGGCCTTTGGATTTTAAAGCAAAGTGTGAACTGAAGATATAAGTATCTGAGTCTAGGCATGGTGGCACATCCCTTCAATCCCAGCACTCAGGAGGCAGAGACAGGCAGATTTCTGTGAGTTCCAAGCCAGCCTGGTTTGCATATTGAGTTCTATCCCCAGTCCCATTAACACAAAAAAATTACTTGAAATTCAAGTAGAATGTTATTATGGTAGAGAAACTATCCTAATGATGGCTAATAAGGAAACTCTTAGTCAGAGGATATAGCTCAGTGAGACAACATATGTTTACTAGGCTTTGGGTTTCATTCTCAATACCACAACAAAATAAATAAATAAAACATTCTGGAAAATTGATGTTTTAAAAGCATTGCTTATAGTATATTAAGAAGTTGGGGACAGTCTTTCACTTTGGTTGATATAAAATATTTCCCCCTAAGCTTATTAAGTGTTACCTTTTCCTCGTGTACCTACTGAGCTATATTCGAATCAGTTCTGTGTAATTTCTATTAAGATAAAAATGTAATTGTTTGTAGATGAAAGATACAGTATTTATACTACTTGAGTTCATGATTTATTTTAATAAAATTTTGTTTTTAGGTTTTTTTAATTAAAGAATCTTTTTTTTTTTAACAGAAATATGTTGGTGAAGTGTTTAACATCGTCAGTCAGCAATCAACAGCTAGACCAGGATGCATTATTGCATTAGATTCTATTACCAACCTTGTAAGTATTATTTTTCTGCTATTTATCATTAAGTAAATGATCTGTCTGTCAACTTATGTTGTATTTATTTACCTCAGCATGGAAGAAAAACCCAGTTACTTCATGTTTTTCAAGAGGACTTCATTTTGAATAACCTTGAGAAGAAACGTCTGGGAATAGATAACATTTTATTGGATTCAGGTAAGGAAGAATTTTGATATGATGAGAAGTATTACAGAGCTTATATAGTTAATAAAGATGAACTAATACACCTCAAGTTGTATTTCAGGTTGATATTTTATTATAAATACTGCTACCTTTTTCTTCTGTGTATGAATTTATATTCATATTTATATGGTCTAATTAAGTAGCCTAGCCTGGCCTTAAATCCCATGCTCAAGGTATCGTCTTGCCTTAGCCTCCTGAAAAGCTTGAATACAGATATACAGGCCTTCTCCTGGCTTATCTTTTTACTCTTAACAAAGAAATTGAAAAAAACAACAAAAAAATCTGAAACACCACAAATCAAAGCAATTGACTGTTCCTCAGTTGTATGTTACTTTACTCTTAGTTCCCCCCTGCTACCTTATCTCCTTCCAAGACTGTTTTTTTACCTGAGCTGGTGATTGAACAAGTTAAGCTAAGATCGAGCCATACCCCTAGCTCAGTTACGTGTTACTTTAAGTACACAATAGATGGAGTCTATTATTACCATGTGAGTGAGTGAGTGAGTGAGTGAGTGAGTGAGTGAGTGAGTGAATGCTCTTTACATGGATGTATTACTGATTTGAATTATGTAGACACCTGGTTTTCCAGAAGCCCATCTAAATAGATTTAAATAAATAGTTAAAATTGTAATGTTATTAAACAGTGTCTTAMTATAAATATCTATTAATAAAACTTAACTTTTAATTAAATTCTACCACCTAACCTTATTGTTATCTTGCATGAAGGAAAACTGAGAAAATAGAGATAAAATTTCTTGGTTATCAGTCTAATTACAGAAGCAGACCAAACTGGGTAATGTCTTTCTGAAGACTAAAATCCAAAGTAAGCAATTACACTATGTCAGTCAAGTCAGTTTTTAAGTCTCAGATAACATTAACTACATTATTTATTTGTTTGAGTTTTTTTCTTACAAGTATGTTGTTTCTCATTCCTCTTCTGAAAAGCATTTCTTAGGGCTCTGCACTTCAACCTTGGTGTAGTTTCTTACTGTGGTTTCAGTTAATGTTTCAGGGTATTCCCYGAGCTTTCATGAACAGTAAAAGTACACCTTTTTCATGTGGTTTTATAGTTCTGGATATCCTGTCCATTTGCTAAAACTGAGGGGAATAAAGGGATGGTAAGCTGGCTCAGACAGTAAAATGCTTGTCACATAACATGAAGGTTCTGAGGTTGATAAACTCATGTTTAAAAACCTGGACACAGCAGTACATTTGTAATGCCGACATTGCAGAGACAGACACGGTTTGAAGTGAGAGACCTGGGTCAAAATACAAAGGAGAGATTGCTTGTGAAAGAGTTTAGCACCAACCTCTGGCCTTAACACACTTTGTACACACTTGAGCAAACCCCACACCCCATCTCCAGAAAATTCTATTAGAGATTGAGAGAAAAACAAACAGAGCAGACATGCTTGCTGTAAATCTTATCTGCTAGGAGGAGGTTGAAGAAGAGAAAAATTCAAGCCTTTGAAAGTTAGTATCTTAAAAAAAAAAAAAAAAAGAAAGAAAGAAAGAAAGTATCTGAGAAAGCAAGGACCACATGGCAAAGGTGGGGAGCAGCTTGAGGAGAAGTGAGAAAGAGGCCCAGAGTGTTGAGGAAAGTGTGCTCAGGCTTGGCCCACTATTTGAGAAAAGAATAGAAAGACTTGTGAGATTAAGAACGCTTTCAATCTCAGCTCTTATGAATCTGAAGCAGTTAGGAGTTTGAGGTCAGCCCCATTTACAAAGCGAGTTCCAGTCCAGACAAGGCTACTTAGTGAGACCCTCTCTAAAAAAGATGAATGGAAAAGATAGTCAAAAGGAAGATTCCATTAGACTCCATGGCAAAGGAACCCCGTGTTGCATGAGAGATGGCTCTGCAAGTGGCTGCATCCTATTTTTAATATACATATTAAAACTAAACTTTCAAGGGAATCTACTCTGCATTACAGTAAATTTTGCTATGCTGCTTATTTCTAGTATTTTCTAAGATTTTTTTATTTTTAATTTTTCCTCTTTAATACCAAATACATGATCTATTTCTTAAAATACTCAAGGAATTTTTATTAATTAATACTTTTTWAAAAACATGGCTTTTATTATTATTGTTTTCTAGAAAATACCTATGGAGTTATATTTTTATCTTTTGTTTTATCAACAAAAGCACTTCACAAATACTATTATAATGAAGGTATTTTGTTTTTATTGTAATGATMAAAAATAGAATGATTGGTCTTATCCTCTCTTTTCTTTTAATAAAATTTATTTTCAGACTTACCCTTTGAGTTACTACTCTGATATAGAAAGGTTTAAGATTCTTAGAATTACCTTTCTTTTTTCTTAAGATCATATTGTTTATACTTTGAGAGTTTACAATGTATTTTTATCATATTTCCCCACATCATTTCCCAGATTTACCTTTTTTTTTTTTCTTCTTCTTAGAACTGAGTCTCATTTGTGTAGCCCATATGCTCAAAGGTTGGGGACAATCTCCTGGAGAAGGGTCGACCCACCAGGACTCTTCAAGAATACTGATAGTCCCTCACCTAAAATCAGTTAACTTTCAGTCCCTCTTTAATAAGGATGGATGCTTCTAAGCCTCCTCTCTTTCATGGTAGAATGTTGACTGACATAATTTTACACAGATCTTACACAGGCAGCCATAGCTGCTGTTAGTTCAGGAATGCAAAGGTCCTGTCCTGCCCAGAAGATTCTCTTTTGCCACAGTTCTGCCCAGCTTTTGGCTCTTAGAGTCTTCCTTGAGACTATCTTAGAACTGATTTCACTGGCTATGTTATATTTTCATTTTCATTTAATCTCAGGAAGTTTTTCTTTCCTTCTTGATTTTTGCAGTGACCCATTCATCATTCAGTAGCTTGCTGCTTAATCTTCAGGAGTTCATATTTTTCCTCTTGAATTTTCTAGCTTTATCTCATGTGGTCAGACCAAATACTAGATGTTTGAATTATCCTGCATGTGTTGAGACTTATTTTGGGTTTAAGATTTAATCTGTTTTAGGAGAATCTCATTGGGGTGCTAAGAAGAATATGTATTTTTTTGGTGTTTGAGTGGAATGTTTTGTATATGAGGACAGGTTTACAATTGTGGTATTTTAAGCTTTTAAACAATTCAGTCCAAAAGCTCTTTCTGATTTTCTGATTGAGATTGAAGTCAGCAGTTGTTCTGGTGGGCCTACCTTTGTATGTCATTTTGGCCATTCTTTTCATAGCAGCATATATACTTTCAGTGTTTTGTTTGTTACAGTATGACATAGGGCTTTCTTTTCTGGTCCTTTCTGTTTATTTTTCTGTGTTTCTTCTGTGTCTATAAGGTCTTTCCCCCTTAGACTTGGGAACTTTTTTATAGTTTTTATTAAAAACATTTTTAATGCCTTTAACATGTAATTCTTCTCTTGTGTTTCAGTATTGTATAGGTATGCCATGGCATGGYGTTCTAGAGTTTTTGCATGTTGGGTTCCTACGTTTGTCTAAAGGATCAGATTCTTCCATTTTGTMTTTTTTACMCTGATAGTGTGTCTTCACATGATCATTTCTGTTCTTGAGGCTTTCTACAGTTCTTATTTGACTCATTATGTTTTCCATCATCTTTTTTATTTGGGGTMTCCTCAAATTTTAACTTTTTTTTTATTGGATATATTCTTATTTACATTTCATTTCCCTTTTTCTGGATTCCCTGCCCCCCAGATGTCCTATAAGTCTTTTTCCCTCCCTCGGTTCCCCCATTCACCCCTTCCCACTTCCCTGTTCTGGTATTACCCTGCACTGCTGCATTGGGCCTTTCCAGAACCT
>BDUI01009130.1:56601-68882 GCA_002335545.1 Apodemus speciosus | reverse complement strand
AGCTATCCCAATCACAAAAGAATACACATGAAATCCAATCACTGATAAGTGGATATTAATTAGCCCAGAAGCTCTGAATATTACAGACACAATTACCTAATCATATGATTCCCAAGAAGAAGGGAGGAAAGGGCCTAGGTCCTGAAAAGACTTGATCCAGTATCATARAGGAGTACCAGAACAGAGACATGGAAGAGGGGTGATTGGGGAAAGGGTGGAGGGAAGGGGACTTAGGGGACATATGGTGAGGGGGGAACTGGGAAAGGGGAAAGCATTCAGAATGTAAACAAAGAATATAGAAAAAAAAAACCTCATACATATGTTTTTTTTACCAAAGATTCATTGCAAAAGAATGTCCTGACACTCTAGAAATGAAAACTTGAGAGCCTGGAAGGTGGCAGTAAATGAATCCTATTTATTTTAGGACAGTCAATTGATAATTTGCAGATACAAACATGATATTTGAAAACTTTAGCACTAATTTTTTAATAATTATTTTTCTTGAAGTCACACTAGTTTTAGAGGACTTATATCTCATCGCAGAGACACTTTAAAGTTCAACAGTTTCTTCAGTTTTGCTTCCACTTCTGTTAAATGCACGTAAAATTCAAATGAAGGCTCACACTTAAAACAGTAGATCTAGAATGGACACCATATTGAAAAGCTGCTTCCTTCTTTCAGTCTCTTCTCCTTAATTCCTTTTTATTATCTGTCTGTGTATCTGCCTATACATTTCCAAAACTAAAATAGCACTCATTAGGCAGGAACATTCATTATAGTTAGAGAATGACTGGGTAACCTGTTGTTTTCTTCTATGTCTTGTACCATGCACAATTTTCATAAATGAGCATGCATCACGTTTATAGAAACAATAAAAAATGATTATCTTTTTTTAAGTTTAAAGGAATGGTTAAATGAACACCATATGTCTTTGTTCTTTTAATAACCTTTGATTTGGGGCGATTGGATTGCAAATCCTAGCCAGCCAAATCACAGGTTATATAACAAGGAGAGCAACTTGCCGACCATTCTAGTTCCTGGTTTCATCCTCTGTTCCAGTGAAGGAACTGAGCAGAGATATTTATGTTTCCATTTTGCTGAAACCCTGGAACTCCAGTGCTGGTGATTAAAATCTCTCCACACTGAGCACAAGCGACACTTCAGACACGGGAGGGTTTACCTATTATCTTGGCTGCACTGTATTGCTCTCAAGGAGTGCATCTTACTCCCCTTAAAACCTCACAGCATTCTCACTTGAAGTGAGGCTCAGATGTGAGGGAGAATGAAGCCCAAAATAATACTGGAACGTGTTAGTTTTTGAGAGGTTATGGAACAGAAAAAGGACAAGCACAAATGGGGACTCAGTATTTATGAGAAAACKCTCAAAATGGCATCCTTTCCGGCTACAGCTGCTGCCCTCCCAGCAGGAGTGGGAAATGGTGAAGCAGCATTTGAGCTCTTCTGGGAAAATTGTATATTAAAGTTAAAAATGATGACTGAGGTCAAATAAATTGGGTGTTTGAGGGAGATATGATAAGCTAGAGAGTGCWGGAAGAAATTTTAACAACAGCTCTATGGCCTACTTTGCATAATTATGAAATTTGATTATGCAGAGCAAAACATTGGAAACAAACAGATGAGGATTAAAATAGCACTTTTTCTTTTTTGGTCTGAGAGAAATAATAACAACAAACTTGCTTGCAATTCYGTAAATAAAACATTCTAGAGACAAAAGGAGGAAAATTAGGAAAATGAAATCAATATATTGAGGCCTACTGACTTCCCATGGAATTTGTCTTTCTCTGAGTACATGGAGAATCTCCAAATCAAGTAAGTAGCTTTGTTCTGAATGGTCAACCAACACAACTGCATGTGTTCCAAAGAGTGCTGTTTGAAGAATATTCATGAGAGTAAAATGATAAGCAGTCAGCCAGAACTAGCTTAGACACTATGTGGTATGTAACTCCAGCTCACAAGACTAGAAACATTAAGTAGCTGTATCTATATCCATATGTATGCATATTAGAAATAAAGCCAGAAGCCGGGCGGTGGTTGCACACGCCTGTAATCCCAGCACTTGGGAGGTAGAGGCAAGCGGATTTCTGAGTTAGAGGTCAACGTGGTCTACACAGTGAGTTCCAGGACAGCCGGAGCTANCCTGCCTCTGCCTCCCAAGTGCTGGGATTACAGGCGTGCGCCACCACGCCCGGCTAACCATGGCATTTCTTATGTGTAGCCCAGGCTGGCCTTGAACTCTTGATCCTCCTGCCTCTGCTTCCTTCAGCAAATCCTACCGGCGTGTACCACCACAACCGGCGGCATTTCYTATGGATCATAGTGAAAATTTCATTTGTATGATGGTTTTAACTTTTCTCTTTCTGATTCCCAGCAAGCACACCTAGCCTAATTTTCTTCAGAGTCATCAGACTCCAACTCTGGCTTCAACATTTGTTAGYCGGCCAGCCTGCTGCCATCAGAAATGCAAGCTAAATGTAACAGAAAGTCTGTTTCCATTACAAGCTTTCCCCTCTTGGCCAAGTCGGCTTTTTAGGTTGGAGGCCAGGATGTCTTGGAGGCAACAGAGAGAGTTGGGCTTGGTGAGTTGCATCATTATTACTTTAGATAGAAATAATGGCAGCCTTAAAGTGTAGGAAATAAGGAATGAAAAGTTTTGCTTATGTTTTATGATTTTTTTTAACAATAAAGTAGTTAAAACTGAATCACCAAAGAAAAACTGAAAACTAAGAGAAGTTGTGGAGTCCTTACTAGTACAGGAAAACGTGTGACTTCTATGAACATGAGTATGCCCGTTCCTCATTTCCTAGTGAGTGACACATAGCTACCCACCTGGCATTAAAGACTGCAGGGGAAAATGGAATGTGGCCTTCTCCTTGGTGAAGTCAACGCCAGCTTGCCATTTACAAAGAGACCTACCTGCGTATAACTGGTAGCTTTTGAAACAGCCACACCCTGCAGGCTTTTGGCTGTAAATTTCAGCCGCCCCAGCTTTTGAGAAATGCAAATAAAGAAAACTCATCAAAAGGTTGCCATAATTCTCACAGCTGACTAGAAGGAAGCATTTTTGACTACTCAAAATTAATAGCAGCTCCCAAGGCCTTATAGGAACAGCTGTCACTAAGAAATACACTCACAAACAAATAAGCAATTCTCTCCCACGTTTGATTTGTTAGTGGCATGAAGCAACAGCCTTTTGAGAGCATTGAGCCACCTGCAGCCCTCTGATGGCRTGGCTTGTACCYACTGCACAYGAGATTTACGAGCCCAGGCCCTCTTAGACTCTGGCAAYGCTGACTCTCGTGAACTACCTTCTGCAGGAGAGCAAGGCAAGACCTGTGGGTGGGTCAGTTAACAAGCCTGAGGAGGGCAAATCTCTAACACGGAATGCTCTTCTCTTCTCACCAAAATGCAGCAACATCGAGGCAGTGGGCGTGGAAATGTAGACAGGGCTGCAGGCTTCTAGCTATATTTGGTATAGAGATGAATTTTCCCACACATAGTCTCACTCTTTCCCATGCGGTGTCAATTTCATTCAGGCGTGAACCAGTGAAGACAGACCTGATAACATTCATGTATGTTGCAGTAATTTTTGAAAGTAAAAAATATAGTCAGATCTGTGAATATTAAATACTGTGTTTTCAAGAATAAATAAGAAGTTAAATTCAGTTCAATGCTTGCATTTCCCACCTCTTGCTATAACATTAATTATCTCTTTCTGGGTCTGAAACAGGCCAAAACTTGTCACTGTAATGACATTCCAAAAAAAAAAAAAAAAAAAAGGGGGCACAATTTCTTGTTATCTAAGTTAGTATCTATGAGGACTTGCTATGAACGCATTTTTAAAAAATGGATTTTGCAAGATTTGGTCTCATTTACAGAATTCTGCAACTATCCTCTTGCTTAGTAAATACAGAAACTGAGAGGAAGGTACAGGATCAACATGAGACCAACAATCAGCACACTCGAGCCACGTTCATTTCTACTTCTTCATATGACTTTTAACTGATTTCTCTCTCTGAGTCTTGATTTCTTATTTCTAAAGTAAAAAGATAGGCTGCTCAGTCACGAAGGCCCCTTAGAATGTGGATTTCATACTCTGAAAATAGTTTTGAGCTGCAATCTATCTGTCTTTCATTGCTACGGAAGACAGAACAGCACAGGCCTGCATCTCTGGGGACCCAGGAGTTCTTCACTGCTCATACCTTGGCCTGTCTCTGCTGTTAATGCTGAGCCCATTCAAGGCGCTCTCCCTGCTCACTGGCTCTCACTGTTTAGCATTAGAGCRCCATGGAACTGAAAAATCACCTAGTGCTGCCAAGATGGATGTGAAGGGAAAAGCAGGCGGTATCTTAATTAGCAGCCTAAAGAGCCCATCCCAGAGGCTGCTGCGTCACTACACACTCCCGGGTCCTACATAACATTAACAAAATTGGATTTCCTAGTCTACAGTCTCTTTCCATATATTTTAGAAAACCCTTCCAAAATATCTCAGTTTCTCTGAACTCAGGTCTTTGTTTTTCTACTTATCCTGAAAGCAGTGACTCTAACACCATCTGTCCACCAAGTAGAGAGAATGGTGTGGCGTAAACCACTCAGTTGGCTACCTGGGCCTTGGATGATAACATACCAGTCAGAAAGCTTCTATTTTTGTCTACATAACTATTTGCTATTTAAAAATTCAAGAAGGCTGGGAGCTTTGTAAAACTGAATTCATTGAAAGCTTACTGGATGTTCCTGTGGCTACAGTTGGTAGCATTGTAATTTTGGAAGTGAGTACATCTGTAATTTTTTGTACTAACCATGGAATGCTGGATATAAACCTATTCAGAATACACTGCAGTGGTGGGTGGTAAATAGCTCTCCGACACAAATATAAGGCCAATATCTAATTTCTCTTCTCATCTTTATTTGGTGCTGCTTTGGGGAAATTATTTGGAAAATAAAGGTGAGAAATGGCTCTATAAGCACAAACTGAAGGTCCACATACGAATTAAATAACCTGATGTCTAACTGTTTCCTTCCCTCCACTGATATCCACTGGGCATCTAGTGAAGAGCAGAAGGCACAAAAACCAATTTCTCTAACACACTGACCTACCAGTTTTACTTGAAGATTCTAAAAATATTTTTTCTCACTCAGCATTATAAAAAGAAAGGAGATCCTTTAGGGATGTATCTGATAGAAAGGGATTGCATTTGACAGCAGAAAACTCCTGGAACTTACCGCTCTTTAAGTGACGGATTAGTTCTGGTCTGGACAGGCGGCCTAGCCTATTATGTGTAACTTATYTTCACCAGGCCTGGACATCAGGAATTCACTTAGTACTYGCTTTGATTGTGTGTGTGTGTGTGTGTGTGTGTGTGTGTGTGTGTGTGTGTATACTTTTATTTACTTCCTGTGTATGGGTATTTTGCCTATATGTATGTGTACCATGTATATGCCTAGTGCTCAGTGAGGCAAAAAGAGGGTACCAATCTCAGGCGACTGGAGTTACAGATGGGTGTCCATGTGGGTTCYAGAACTGAACCCAGGTCCTCTGGAAGAGTGGCTAGTGCTCTTAACTGCTGAGCCAGCTCCTTGACTATATATTCTAAGACACAACATGTCCAATTTCCATTGCTCATTCTTTTGCCTCTAAGCAGCATAACACAAACTGGCTTCAAAATTATTTCTAACCAAGAACATTACAAAATGATTCAATCAATTCCAGTGCTTAATTGCTTTCATTGGAAGATTCCCCTGGGTTAGAGCATATACTTAGTCTCTGCTGGCTGCTGTAAGAAAAAAACAAAAAAAACAAAACAAAACAAAACAAAACAAAAAAACAACAAAAACATTTGCACCTAAAAAAAAAAAAAAAGAAAGAAAGAAAGAAAAAGAAACTACTTTAGTCAGGGCAATTCTTGCCCAACAAGAAATCTACTTCTGGAGATGGAAAATTCAAGACCAAGGGGAAGCAGACCTGGTGAGGGCTGGTTCATCACAAATGCCTCCTTCCTGGTCCTCCTCTGGTAGCAGAGAGGAGCTAAGTATCCTGGGCTTCCTTTATTAGGGCAGCAATCACTTTCAACTGGATTTCAACTTTATGACTTAGTCACTCCCCATAGATCCCACTATAATATCACTTAATATGGGATAAATTTTATACATGAATGCTGGAGGGCACAAATATTCAGTCTGAGGCAATTCCCAGAAGGCTGGGCAAGCAGAAGGGAAAGCCATTTGGTAAGGAGACCAAAAAAAACAAAGTCTTTTAGAAGGCTGGGCAGTAGCCATGACCTTTGAACCTGCTATAACCACCAGTTCTCTCCATGACCCTAGGGATTATAGACTTTTGGCCTATAAAAAGTTGCTCATGAAACAGATTCTGAGCCTAGGACAGTCGCCCACAAAGTCAGAAGGAGGCTATGCCAGGCCTTTGCTGTTCATTACAGTGGGTGAAAACTGGTGTGCCTTTAAACACCGGTCATTTTCTTTCTAGCTTCTTTGTGAACATGGTTCTTGGACTTAAGATTGCATCAGGACCCAAGAGGGTACACTGTGGACTCTGGACATAAACAGTATTTCCTCCATCTTGGGAATCAAGTGAACATGTAAAGGAGCTTTGTTCCTGAGGGCACAATTTGTCTGATWTTTAAAAARAMATCGTGATTTTAGTAAAGTACACGATTTTCATACATTCACAAACAGAGCACTGTGGAAATGATCTGTGTGGTGAGATATGAAAAACATTCAATATGGCGGATACTGCATCATCCCTCAAAGCTGCCTGCAGTTTATGGGAGAGTACTGTGATCTACTGAAGACTAACTGTGGTATTATCATTTTACAGATGTGGAATCTAAATACATAAGATTTAATTTGATTAAGACTGTACAAGGTCAATAGAAGAAACAAAGTCAGGAGGTACAGTTAGCCTGCATTATATATGTCAGTACATCATGGGGGCAAACTAATTCAGAACAAAGGAGCCAGCCTGTGTGTAACCTGGAAGAAACTGCTAATATTTAAAAATTCATAAATAAAAACAAAATAACAACTGTACAATCTTCAAATAATGCAGCATCTTCAGTGGGAAGAAAGCCCACTAGTTCTCTGAAGGGAGTAGGAACGACCTGGTGTCTGTCCTATGCTAATGTGCTGCTCTTGGNCTGGGCAGTAGCCATGACCTTTGAACCTGCTATAACCACCAGTTCTCTCCATGACCCTAGGGATTATAGACTTTTGGCCTATAAAAAGTTGCTCATGAAACAGATTCTGAGCCTAGGACAGTCGCCCACAAAGTCAGAAGGAGGCTATGCCAGGCCTTTGCTGTTCATTACAGTGGGTGAAAACTGGTGTGCCTTTAAACACCGGTCATTTTCTTTCTAGCTTCTTTGTGAACATGGTTCTTGGACTTAAGATTGCATCAGGACCCAAGAGGGTACACTGTGGACTCTGGACATAAACAGTATTTCCTCCATCTTGGGAATCAAGTGAACATGTAAAGGAGCTTTGTTCCTGAGGGCACAATTTGTCTGATWTTTAAAAARAMATCGTGATTTTAGTAAAGTACACGATTTTCATACATTCACAAACAGAGCACTGTGGAAATGATCTGTGTGGTGAGATATGAAAAACATTCAATATGGCGGATACTGCATCATCCCTCAAAGCTGCCTGCAGTTTATGGGAGAGTACTGTGATCTACTGAAGACTAACTGTGGTATTATCATTTTACAGATGTGGAATCTAAATACATAAGATTTAATTTGATTAAGACTGTACAAGGTCAATAGAAGAAACAAAGTCAGGAGGTACAGTTAGCCTGCATTATATATGTCAGTACATCATGGGGGCAAACTAATTCAGAACAAAGGAGCCAGCCTGTGTGTAACCTGGAAGAAACTGCTAATATTTAAAAATTCATAAATAAAAACAAAATAACAACTGTACAATCTTCAAATAATGCAGCATCTTCAGTGGGAAGAAAGCCCACTAGTTCTCTGAAGGGAGTAGGAACGACCTGGTGTCTGTCCTATGCTAATGTGCTGCTCTTGGRTAARGAAGAGAAAAAAGCCAGGCCTGGTGGGCCCATTAGTCCAAGAACTTGGGAGGCAGAGGAGGGCAGATCTCTGAGTTCAAGGCAGAATTTGACACATAGAAACCCAGTCTCAAAAACCCCAAATACGTACGTACATACATACATACATACATACATACATACATACATACATACATACATAAAATACATAAATACAGTCTCGAAAAACCCAAATAAATACATACATACATAAAAATCTCAAAAAACCCAAATACATACATACATACATACATAAATAAAAAATAAAGTTTCAAAAACCCAAATAAATAAATAAATAAACTTGGTTTCATCTTTTTCTTCAGAAAGAAATAAAGAAAGAAAGACAATTTGTATTGTCACTGTCCTATTCTTAAAGCTTTGTCTTCTATCTTTTCACCCCAACCTCTCCATTTCTTATTGTTTTATAGAACCAAGTGGCTTAATTTGGTAAGAAGGTTTGCTTATAAAAACCCTTGGTTCCTTCTGCTTTGTTGGTGACATGTCAAATCTCTAGTGATCAATAGCCCCTTATTGTTGTCATTGGCTTACTAAGCACATGTGGATCTCTTTAAAGAAACATTACAATAAATAACTGATCTCAGTCATGTGGGGAGCTGTGATGTATAAAGGCTAAGGAACTTGAAGAAGGAAGATCCCCCAAGGGAGATGGCCTCTGGGACTCTCACCCTGCCTGACTTCACAATAGTCTTCCTGATTTTATAATTGTATAAGCCAACTGTTTAAGGACAACTGAGCAATAATACAATTTCTTCACGAAAAAGTTTTACAAGTGGCTCAGATATGCCTATGAATTTCCAGAGAAGGAGCCAAAAAAAAAAAAAAAAGTCTGGGAACTGATCTAAAGCCCTATAGAATTCTGGAAATCTGAAAAGCTACTAAGCCAACTTAGAGGGCAATATTGCCCCAGCAAAAATGACATTTATCCCAGTAAAATACTTCTAGACTAGAGGAATGACAATCATCCAGAAGGAAGACACAGCTTTTTCCTCCATACTAGGTGAGTCCATCTACATGCTTTTTGTAGAGGCTACTGATTCTGCCTGTGGAGTTTGGCTTGTGGAAACAGTGACTCCACTCTAGCATGGGATCCCAGGCCAGAGATCCTCATATCTACCCATGTGGGCCTCATCTCTCAAGTGTGTGGGCATCACCTGTAAAATGTGGGGCAAAAGGACCAGCCTCCTGCACCAATTGCTACAGAGTGTTGCAGTTTCTACCGTGATAGAAATGGGAGGTAGGAAGGCAGGGGCCTAATGCTGTGTGTAGTCTAGGGAGCCTGTTGAGCTTAAAGTTATAGTTAGACCCTGATAGATGCTATAAATAGATACTTCAGAGGCTTGGATTAAAGGATACTTCAGAGAATGATGGTTATATTTACCATGCATAGTGATGCATACCTTTAATTCCAGCACTTGGGAGGCAGAGTCAAGTAGATCACCATGAGTTTGAGGCCAGTCTTGTTTATATAGTAAATCTCATTCAAATCAGTGCCGGAAGACCCTCTATCCTTCCCTCCATCAAAAATCAGAAAAACTTTGGTATACCTTCCTCAATCTTAAAAGCATGGACTTAGGATCTATTATTTGAAACCCAAAATGAGCACTAAAACAACATCAATATCTCCATAAAATGAAGTGTCACATCCAACTATTTTGAGTCTATTCCCAAGAGAACATACTCCAGAAGGGAATGTGAAAGAACAGGATGCAATTTTAGACAAAGTTCCAAAAGATTACAGGCTGTAACTAAAACTGAAGTTTTAAGGTGTCAAAAGATTATCTTAGCGAGTGTATACAGATTCCATATTATTTGAATTCCACTGTACTTTTCAACTTTCTTCCAACTTGATCAAAATGTTGGAACCTTGTARTGAGTAAACTTAGCGCACGTATATCATTCCAAAACCTTATCACTGAACATCAGCAAAGACAAGAATAATTTTATAAYTCTACAGAAAAAAATGAGCCCAATGTGATGATGGAGTGGGGTAAAGAAAATAYATTCCCACATGTCTATGAAATAGGTGCTCAGCAAAGAGAATTCTAGGGTCCTGGAACAGCAATCATGGGGCTTCACAGAAGAAGCCACATTAAAGCCAAGTGCCCGGTATGGTATTTTCTGGCCACAGTATCTGGAAGTAGGAGACTAAGATTAATGTTATATATAGGCAGAGATGAAAACAATACACACAGACTAACAACAGAATTACCTGACGAGTATCTAGCAAACAGTACTAATCTTGAGATGCAACAGACACTTAAGGAGTAAGGTGATATGAAGTGAAGTCAAGCTGCACAAAAGAAACCCAAATTTACTAAACCGTACAGAGCAGCTAGTCAACTCTATCTGGGAGCTCTGCCTTGAAGTGTTAAATGGAAACAGTTGCTTTGATGAGATAAGATTACTATAGAATTAGAATARGGCACTATAAGAATTTCAAATGTGATGTGATTCGAAYTCTAAATTTTAATAGTGTTCATTTGGACACAGGAGATGAAGACTAATATAGTGGCGCTTGGCCATCCTCAGAGAACTGGGAGGGTGGATGCAGGATGCTGGAGGTGAGCTAAGGCTGTACATACAAGTGGCTGTCATTCATGTCACTCCCTGACAACCCTCTTCCCATCCCCAGCTGGTAACAGCACTGGGTGCTCAGTCAGAGTGAGAGTGACATGAAATGAAAGCACTATACCAGGCCCACAGTAGGTGTGCAAGGCCCAGAGTAGGTGAGCATCTAYATAATGTCTAGTTGTGGCAGCCGAAAACCATACTCGTGCCACCAAGGCCTCCTCTGCCACATGCCATTTTTTGCCAGTCTCAGATCATCACTCCTGTGATCTATTCTCTTTGAAATGCATTCACACATGTGTCTCAGGGTCCTCTTTTATAACTAATGTATTTTGTCCTCAGGATAAAGTAATTATAAGCCACAAAATTGAACTCAACACAGAAAAGCAATTTCTGTTCTTGGTTCCTAAACACAGTCTCAGTCCTGAGGCTGTGTTTAGGAAAGGGTCTCTGTGAGCACAAGTCAGGAATATAATGGACTAAATGCTGAACCATTGCTAGGAATTAAAACAAAAGTAAAAGAAACAGCCTCACAATTGCTGATCTAAACACTGGCGCTTACTTTAGGAGAAGTTCATACATCTTCCTGTACAAACTGCGGACTTACCTTTCATCTTCCTTTACATCGTCAACTGGGTGTTTAAGAACATCTTCAACTTTAATCTCTAAAATATAATTCTGGATTTGAGATCCCTGACATCCTTGGAATCCATTGTACAAATGAGTGTTCAAACAACCTTTAGAAAGCGACACTAGGCCACTCTGTTACCTTGTTTTATCACCAATGACTTCCTACAAACTAAGAATACAGCTTAGTACCCTAAGTGATCATGATGYTGACTTCCATCCTCACCGTGACTTCGTGGGCCATTCATCACACACTGTTTGTTCTTGTATGATAGCAACTTGGACCCACCCCATGGCCTTTGCATCTGCTGCTTTCCATGACTGAAGATGTGCTCAGTTCTAGACATTCATGCATGGCTTCTTCGCAATATTCCGGCCTCAGCTTCTATCTCTTTGAGTCTTGCCTGGCCTGCCTAGTTAAAAGCTATCCAACTGCCTAGTTAGGTCACAGTACAGGTGTCCTGTTTTATTCACTCTGAGGACTTCACCTCAGTGAAAGTGCCTAGGGGATCTGTTTATTGTTAACCCTTTCTAATTCAAGAGAAACCAGAATGTCACTACTGAGTTGCTAAGTACAGATCTGTGACTGAAGAGGCTAATGGACAAGAAAAGCCAGTTTGGTTTTCTTCATTTGATGATAATATATGTCAACTTGTTCATACACATGTTCTCCTTCACAAAAAGATTTCTATACGTAATAGTCCCTATTCAAATCCTTTTTCTGGTACTAGGAACCCTGATTTACAACATTCTGTCATGCCAAGCCCAGGTATGCTTTCTTTTATCATACCTCTGCAGATGGCTTCCGTTGTGATGTTTTCTTTAAAATAAAATAGCACCAACTGAGATGTGCTCAGGCCCCCTTTTAAACACTTCTGTGTCTCTCTCTACTCACTTGAACTTGAATTCTATCTGTCCAAAGATCCCATATCCAGGATGGCCTTTCATCAACATGCCAGCACTTTCTGTCCCCACCACTATTCAC
>BDUI01009128.1:0-19345 GCA_002335545.1 Apodemus speciosus | reverse complement strand
ATCCAGTGGAAAATAGATAGCCTTGTTAACACATGGTGCTGGTTCAACTGGTGGATAACATGCAGAAGAATGTGAAATGATGCATTCTTATCTCCTTGTACAAAGCTCAAGTCCAAATGGATCAAGGACCTCCACATAAAACCAGATACATGGAAACTAACAGAAAAGTAAGTGGGGAAGAACATAGAGCACATGGGCACAGGGGAAATTTTCCTGAAAAGAACACCAATAGTTTATGTTCTGAGAATTGACAAATGGAATCTTATAAGATTACAAAGTTTCTGTAAGGCAAAGGACACTGHCAATAGGACAAAATGGCAACCAAGAAATTCAGAAAAGATCTATACCAACCCTACTTTTGAGAAAGGGCTTTTATCCAATATATACAAAGAACTCAAGATGTTAGACTCCAGACAACCAAATAACCCTATTAAAATGTGGGACAGAATTAAACAAATAATTTTCAATAGAAGAATATGGAATGCATAAGATGCATCTAAAGAAATGTTCAACATCCTTAGTCATGAGGGAATTGAAAATCAAAACAACCCTGAGATTTCACCTCACACCAGTCAAATTGGCCAAGTTCAAAAACTCTGCAGACAGCAGGTGCTGGTGAGGAAGTGGAGAAAGAGGGACACTCCTTCACTGCTGGTGGGATTGCAAGCTTGTACAACCATTCTGGAAAACWGTTTGGCGGTTCCTCGGAAAGTTGGRCATAATACTACTGGAGGACCCTCCAGTTATACCACTGTTATACCACTCTTGGGCTTATACCCAGAGGATTCTCCAGCATGTAGTAAGGACACATGCTCCACTATGTTCCCAGTAGCCTTATTTATAATAGCCAGAAGCTGGAAAGAACCCAGACGTCCCTCAACAGCTGAATGGATACAGAAAACGTGGATCATTTACATAATGAGCTAATTACTCAGCTATTAAAAGTGATGAATTTATGAAATTCTTAAGCAAATGGATGGAACTAGAAAATATCATCCTATGTGAAGTAACCCAATCATAAATTAACACCCATGGTATGCACTCACTGGGAAATGGATATTAGCTTAGAAGCCTGGAATGCCCAAGATATAATTTACAAACAAAATGAAGCTCAAGAAGCAGGAAGAACAAAGTATGGATACTCTGGTCCTTCTTAGAAGGGGGTATAAAATACCCAAAGAAAGAGATAAAGAGATAAAGTGTGGAGCAGAGACTGAGGTAAAGACCATATAGGGACTGCCCCACCTAGGGATCCATCATCACATACACAGTTACAAAAMCCAGACACTATTGTGGATGCCAACAAGGGCTTGCTGCTAGGAGCCTGATATAGCTGTCCCCTGGGAGGCTCTGCCAGTCCATGACAAAACTTATTGGGACATTCTCAGCCAACCATTTAACTGAGCACAGAATACCCAATGGAGGAGCTCGAGAAAGGACCCAAGTTGCTTAAGAGGTTTGTAGCTCTGCAGGAGGAACTATAATATGAACCATCCACTACCCCCCAGAGCTCCCAGGGACTAATCCATGAACCCAACAGTACACATGCAGGGACCCATGGCTCCAGATGCATATGCAGCAGGTGATGGCCTGGTTGGACATCAAATGGAGGAGAGGCCCTTGGACCTGAGAATGATAAATGCCTCAGTATGTGGGAATGCCAGTGCAGGGAAGCAGGAATAGGTGGATTAGTGATCAGGGGGAACAGGGATGGGTTAGGGGATTTTGGTTGGTGGGGGGGACCAGAATAGGGGACAACATTTGAATTGTAAATAAAAAAAAATATTTAATAAGAAAAAAAAGTAAAAGAAAAAAGAAAAAGCAGTAGTGACAATTTAGCACTCCTTTTTGATCATTCAATGCAGAAAGATCATACTTCGTTTTATTCACAATGTCGGTCAATGGACAAAGTTGGTTTTAATTTTCATAGAAAATCAATTTCTTCACATATTCATATTAAAGCAACTATGTTAGAGGTGGTGGATCCTAGGATCAATAGTCAGTGTTACATATCATCAAAATAAAAGCATTTCTAGCCAACAGCATTCAAAAATTATCCACATATAAATCTATCATGGTAAATAAATGCAGTCATTTAGAGAATACCAATAAATGCATTTTATTTTTGAATAATACACGAAAAAACATATTTTAATAAGAGAATACAAATTTGTGGAAGCTATCAATAGGAATTGAAGAATTGATCCCACACTTGCATGTTCTCAAGTTTACTGTCTTGTGTCCTCTGGCCAGTCAGACTAGGTGGTGACACTAGATATACATTTGTTCTTACGTTCCTGGGCTCTCTTGCTGCTTATGGGATTATTTACTAGCAGTCATTCTTCTATACACCACCCACTTCATCAACCCCTTGCCCACACAACCACACACACACAAGATGTAGAGTGAGGGAAAAATAACCAATATCATTTATTGTCTGATTTATTCTGCATTTCTCTACTCAACCTTAGGTGAACAGCCAATATACTCTTATTTTTAGTATCAAGTATTCTCATAGTCCCTCACTCCATTTGTTGATTTCTTCTTATGTACTTCTCTTTAATACAGTAATATAAGACACTGAAATTAAATATGAAGTAAACTACATGAGACTAGTCAAACAGGACTTAAGACAGCAAAACAAATAATGAATGCCTGTGCTAACCTCGGTGTAGTTTCCAATGAAGATGCTGGTGCTGTGTGGTGTATATACATAATGGTATTAATTAATCTCTGTAATCTGAGGCATGCATTTATTTGGGGGAAATTTAAAAACAGGAAGAAATACATAACCAAGTAGCAGTTTCTGATATGATTTCCAAACTAGTGTCCAATAATAAGAATCTTAATATCCACTATCTAACTAATATCTAAGTATATATAAGAATTAACACAGATTGTTTGGCTATGCCTGTGGTATAGGTTTTCCTTTTTTAATACTTTATTTTGTGCATCAACATAAGTTTAAAAATATGGTTTAAGAAACTATGTTCATTTCTGTTTTCTCAGCAGGATTTTAAATAATTTATGACTTTTGTTATATTTGTTTTGAGATTGAAATCTACTGCCCAATAAAGCCTTTCTGTCATTCTTGTTTCCATGGTTTTTACCTTAATGTCTCATATAAACAAAAGACTATAAATCCTGCAGTAACTTTGCCAACTCAGCAATATTTTGTTAGCACTTATTTTTCTTTCTTTTTATGTCCATGTGGGGGTTTTACAATTCTTTTATAACCTGAGGAGGGTTTTGAAGTCATTGAGACACTTCAGGGTTCAGATTGTGGGTAGACCTGAGCATAGCAAGGCAACTTTGGACATAAATAGTAACAGAGGCACTCCTCTGAAGCAAAAGGAGATTAGGTAGAAGACAGAAAGATGGGAGGCAGCCAGAATAAGGAATGAGCTGTCAATCATATGAAAAGAAGTCATGAAGTCTTTGCTGAAGAGTATAAAATACCTAGGTTAAATTCCATTTCATGGGTGAAGAATAAAGCACGGGGCAAACTTTCTTTTTAAACATTTGCATCTGTGAAACAGTCTTCACATAAAATATCCTGTGGAGGTCTATGTATTTGCATTTGTTTTCATGTATTTCAAACCAGACTAAGAGGGTTGTGGAGAGGACTTTCCTGTGAATATTTTAGAGTGCCAAGTAGCTTTTGATTAGATCATCAAATTTCTACAGGTAGTTCTAGTAAGAAGATCAAGAGAAGATTCCTGAAATTCAAACATCATAAAATGTAAAGGCTGAGAGAGAAAAGCAGATGTTGCTACATGCAGTGATGAATAAATAATATAAGATAGCCTAAGAATAACCATTTTGATAAAAAACTTCAGCTCTCAAGTCAAAAGAAATAAAATTGCTTGTTCTTAAAATGTGAGTGATCATGACTTGTGGACATGAGTTCCAATTATCCCAAGCTACATGTTCCAGCATAAACACAGTTTAATTTTGTTTCATAGTTACATAAACAAACAATAAGGAAGCAAATACTTTTGTGAAGACATCAAGTAGGTAAGCTATAGGCTTTACATGCTAGTTATTAACTTCTAATTTGGTAGATGTTAGAGTTAGGCTAAATCAAWATATTGCCAAATTATTTGCCTCAAAATGACTACCACAACATCAGGAAAATCCAATACCCACCTTTAACAATGAAGTATCACCCAATATTGATCTTTGGCCTCCATGTGCATCTCCCATTGTGGCTTCTGCATGCAAGACAAAATGGGGTAAACAAAGGCTATGGTCGAGCAGGATCTTTCAGATTGACAGTGAGGACCTAGTACTGGAGGTTTAGGGGATATGAAAATGCCTTCTTCAGAAGTCTTAATGCCATGGCTCGTTGAGGTGAAGTCCTTCCAACAGAGACAAGTAGAAAGTGGCTCCACATCTTCTGTTCTCAAATCTCTTAAATTTCTGGGATTTGAGCTGCATCATGTCTGTCTGGTAACACAGTACACTTACAATACAGTATGTCACTGAGGATGAGGCTTTCAGGTTTCAGATGTTGTAGGCAGGTGCTCTGCACTTCTCTCTGTCTCTCTCTGTCTCTGTCTTGTTCTATGTCTCTTTCTGTCTCTCTGTGTCTCTCTCTGTCACTCTCTCTCTCTTCTTCCCACCAAGATAATAATGGATTATACCTCTGAATGGTAAGCCATCTCCAGTTAAATATTTCCTTTATAAGAGTTTCTGTTGTCATGGTGCCTCTTCAGAGCAACATAAATCCTATTTGTATTGATGTAAGAGGTCAGACAACACTTTTGTTTGGAAGAATTGGATTTGGAGAATTTTGATTAGAAAAATAGGTRAATTCTTTAAGGGAGCATAATGGACAATACTAATAGGAGCCTCTAAGATAGTGGTGCCGAGGGTTTTGAACTGTGAGGTGCAGCTGAAAAGGTTTCAGAGGAGAATATTAGTATATGACCTACAGATCTTTCTTGAGAGATTTTGATTTATAATGTGGCTGATTTCTACATTCATCCAAAAAGAAATCTGCCTGAGGCCAAATTGAAGAATTATGGATTAACAATGTTGGCATAAGATATTTCCAAACAACCTAGCATTGAATTTGTTGAGTAGTTATTGGTGGTCAGTCTTTTGAAGATTTATAATGAAATGGAGCAAGCTGAACAAAGAAAAATATAAAATATCTAGTGAGAGGGAAATAATTTACCAGGAAATGTAAACAGCTTTTAAAAGCCAGATGACATATGTAATAAAGAAAATAGTAACCTCAGGACAAGACACCACCCAGGAAGGCTTTCAATTTGTTAAAAAGAATTGAAGAAAAGCGAAAAGGAATTAACAAAAAGCTAAGGTCCAGTCATTAAAGTGCATATCTTTTAATCAGTACTCAGAACTTAGAGGCTGGAAGGTCTGTATTCAAGGTTAGTCAGGTCTACAGAGTGAGTTCCATCTCTCTGTAGGCCATCCCAACTTCAAAATTAAGGGGACCATGGACAACAGAAAGTTAGTGAAAATGTAATTGAATGAGTATGACCTGTTCCAGCCCTAGCAAGCAACAGATCTTGGCAGCTTTAGCTAAGTGGTTCTGGCTGGAGCATAATGATAGAAAATAAGGGAATATGGAATGTCCTTCAACCATTGAAGTCAGGGTTGTGCCTTCATGTAGCCCCAGTGAGAACATTGTGAAGCTCTGGAGGTAAAGTCTAAATTGCCTTAACAATTCCAAGATGTGGAAATTTCAAGTCCTGAGGTACATGTACAAGGAAGAGTCTAGTTGGGTGAGGAACAATATCAAGACAAAGAAGTTTCTTGCAATCAACAAAGGTGAGAAAGTTGGAAATATGAAAAGCACCTTGACATAAGGAAGTAGAGCAAATTTCACGAAAACACAGAGCATTGGATTAGTACATGCAGGACAATAGTAGCAAAAGCATGATATTTCTGGGCTGAGTATGTATTAAATAAATGGAAAATTCAAATGTTATCCATCAACAGCTGAGTTGACTTAGAGAAAGAGCATAACAAGGAAATTAAGAGAAAGTATTGGGAATAGTTAAAGGAGGAAAAATGTTGTAAGGGAGGCCTTGGGATTTGTGAAACAAAATGAAAAAATCAATTTTGTTGTGTGGTTGATTAAGATATAAGAGACACAGGGTTTAAAGAAGTTAAAAGAAGAAGCAGATGCCCTCTCTTTTGCAAAACATGCAAATATATTGCCACAGAAAGATCAGACATCTCCACCCAGATACAACAGAAACAGAATCTCAGTATAATCAACTTCAAACACTGGACAGAGAAGCTCTTGGAAGATGTGAGATAGAAGTACTAGAGTTATGTGGGGTTAACCTAGAGGGGAGCAGCAGTTGAGATACACAATGAGTAAATAAATAATGAAAAAAAGGAAATTCCTCTTAGAGAAGGTTCAGATTTCATAGGAATCTCAGCTGAGCTCAAAAACACTATTGCTATATTCATGCAAATAAGTCCTAAGATAATCATTATAGAAAATCATATTTTAAAAGTAAGAAGGTAGGTAAGGATTCAAGGCATGACAGAAGTAAAATTATCCAGTATTCACCAGGAAGTCTGTACATAGGAGGTGTAGATAGAGAGATTCATGTAAACTAGTCAAAATATAATTAGAGTAGCACTCCTCTCTCTCTCTCTCTCTCTCTCTCTCTCTCTCTCTCTCTCTCTCTCTCCCCAAAATGATGTTCTAGAAAAACCTAACTAAAACAATGTACAGTAGCATACATTAAAGTCGTGCATTAATTTAATATTTCTGAAAGAAAACAAAGATTGTTGYTATATAACAATGAAGAYGAGTTGTAAATATATACTCAACACATTTTACAGCATAATTTATACCATAAAGGTTTTCATAGTTCCGAAGTAGACTATAATACAATAACAGATGCTCATAAATGATAATCATAACCAGACAAAAAACAGCACAGAAACATGATACCTTAACTACAATTTAGACCAAATAGGAGAGCAAACATATATAAATACTGTATTTGATAAAATAAGAATATATATTCTTCTGATGCTCATGTGTATATCCCATATTTTAGGCCCAAAATAAGTGCTTAAAACACGTGGGAAAACTGAAATTATCCCATATAATTTCACTATAGTGTTAGGAAATGAGAAAAATAGGATATCAGAGGAACAAAAAAAGAGGATATCAGAGTAATGGGATGAGGAAGAGGAGAAAGTAGAGAAGGAAGAGGAAGAGGGGGAAGAAGGAGGCTAAAAAAAGAGGAGTACAAGAATGAGGGAACTAAGGAGGAGTGAGAGAAGGAGGGGAAGATGATAGGAAAGATGGAGAAGACAAGTAGGTTAAGATTGGAAAGTGGACATGTTCACAAAAATTAAATACCTTGTTCCTTAACAAACAAATAAAAACTATGTTGAGAGGAAATATTTGTTACCTCTTAGCAGCATATAGAGAAAACAAACCAAACAGAAACAAAAAGGTAAGAATGTGTCACACATGGGTTTTTGAGAATTTAAGATAGTGTCTATTTCAAGGCAGGGGATATTTTTTTATACACCAAGGACTAGAAAATGAAGGAAAACAGCTGTTCTGAAGTTCATAAAAACTAAAAACATGCAGAGCAGAAATACAAAGACTGCAGGACAGCAAAACAGTTCAACAAATCTAGGGGACAGGACTTTGAAGGGACATAGTTCACATATTTTGTGTAGATAAACTAAGTGGAGAAGTCTCAAAGACAGAAATAAAATAAGACAGTGCACTGCCACCATAGAAAAACAAAGATCATTAAATGCTATTATAAAACATTAGACAATTATTTGTTAAATAATCTGCAAGAACTAGATGGATTCTGAAACAACATCTCAACACTAAGATCTAAGGAATACAGTATAGGGCTGGAGATACAGCTCAGTTCATGAAGTGTTTGCCTAGTCTACATTAAGTTCTGGGTTCAGTCCCCCTATAATAGCTATTCTTCGTTGTCAACTTGACTACAAGCTGAATTATCTAAATCCCTAAAAAAGAATGTACACATGTGAGGGACTTCTACTTAATTTGAAGAGAAAAGATATACTTCTAATCTGAACCTTCGAGGTAAAAAGATATACCTTTAATCCATATCTTTAATCCAGATCTAATCTGGGCTATGGTAGAAGCCAAGGAGGAAGCTTCTTAGCCTTTGCTTTACAGCTCTCTACTTGCAACCAAGTCTATTCCTGCAATGACATTAGAGAATACTTCTTCAGGAGTCTAGCATGTATGGAAGAACAACTGAAAATTTCAGCCTCCTAGACTGAACAACTACTAGATTCTTGGACTTCCTATTCATAGCCATCCAATGTTGGATTAGCTAAACCATTCTAAAAAATTCTATGCCTATATGGAGAGATTTATTCTATAATTTGAGTCACTCTAAAGAATCCTGACTAATACACCCTTAAATTGCCTAAACCAGGTATGCTGATATACACCTGTAATTCCATCATTCAGAAAGTAGAGATATGAAAATGAGTTGAAAGTCATGTTTAGTTACTTGGGCTCTTCAAAGCCGGTCTTATGTAAATTGTGAGATAATACCTCAAGTGTTTAAATCAACCAATGAGTGAATCAATCATAAATCAAGAAAATCAGCAGGAGGAAAACGAAATAACAAAAAGAAAAGAAAGAAAAGGTTAAGACAATCTTTTTAATAAATGGTTTTTATTTAAAGTAAATCAGATAATGTTTCAATCATGGAATCTGAAGATCTATATTTGGAAGTGACACAAATATCTGGATTGTTTTCAATATCACCACTTATTCCCACAATCAAAGCAATGCATATAAGTGGTAAAAACTCCTTGACATTTTAAAATCAAGACAGGAGTTATAAACTAGGTGCCTTCCCAAAAAAATGAAACTGTCAGTTATATCCCTATTACTTCCTCAGACAACTTGATCTCCTAGCAGAAAAACAGTCCCTAAGACCACACCATCCCAAGCCCAGCAGTGTGACCGTGGCTTTTTCCAGGACTGTTTGCACTAATGCCTCAGGAAGACAGGCATCTTGGTTATATCATCTGAAAAATGAACGTGTCAAAGATGTGAACCAAAGTTTCCCTGTAGCCGTATGATTTATTGCTTCTTTGGAAATCTATCTATTTTGTTATAACAGTTGAAAACACTTCTTTATTTTCCCTGCTTTTGAGTGGTTGTGCCTGGGTTACATTCTCTTTCTCAAATTTTGTGAGGTACCTTGTGTTTGTTTCTTGCAGGATTCATATTCATATACTTAGATAAGATCAGCTTTGTCCACAATCACACATGTTTGAGATAGGATAATAAAATAGGGTTACATTCAAATGATCTAAATAAAGCATAGGCTGAAGCACTGTGAGAAGACTTGCAACTGGCCCTAGTTTGTCCCCAACYACATCTAAAAGCTAGCATAGTGGTATACACCTTTAATATCTGCACTCAGAAGTAGGGGGCGTAAAGATTGGGAGTTCAAGGTTATCTTAGGCTACATAGTGACTTCAAGAAGAGCCCAGACTTCAAAAACCTACTTATATTTATAATGCATCTTGACAAACCAAGGAAAACGAGAATTAAAAAAAGAACAAGTTTTGGACATTTACATAAGTATTTTTCACACATACAGCTGTATCCTCACATTGCTTTGCAGAAGTGTGTGGTTGATACATGTTAGATGATCTTATTATCTTCTATTTCTTATTGTTGGTAATGCTTTTGATTCATAAAAATTTGGAAGCAAAATTAATTGCACAGTAAAATTGGTAATTCTGCACTTTGTCTTGCACTTGTAATGTTCCAAAAGTTACAACCTGAAAGGTCCCAAAAGGACCAATTATGGAATGCAAAAAGGTTGTGCAACATTGTGAAGTCATGTGTCTCTGACTCTGTGGTGTTGTCATTGCAACAAAGCAGTTTTCTTGAGATGTCTCAGACCTTACACAATTAGGGAATTCTGTTTACATTGTGCAAAAGCATGCCTTACATGCAAAAACCTGCTGCCTAAACTTTATCATCATGTGATAAGTCTTTGCCAAGTGAGTTCCAATCAAAGTCTATGACATAATCATTCTAGAGCAGTGATTCTCAATCTTCCTAATGCTATGACCCTTTATTAAAGTTCCTCATGTTCCAGTGACCCCAACCATAAATTATTTTTGTTGCTACTTCTTAACTATAATTTTGATACTGCTATGAATTATAATGTAAATACTTTTGGAGATAAGGGATTGTCAAAGGGTTGCAAACCACAAGTTAAGAACAACTGTTTTGGAAGTATCTAATATAGCCAAGACGTTTGCAGTTGTAGTTTCTTCTAACACGTTTTTTAGACCTATTGTGTTGTCTCAAACTATCATAGTAAATTAAGTGAAAGTACATCACCAATTGACACATTTTGAAGACTTGAAAGAAATTTTATTTTTAAACCCCAAATGATATTTTACAAATGCTATAGTTTTTATTTCTTTTAAGCCTGTGACTAGAGGCTAAAAATTTCACTTAATTTTCTCAATAAGTTAAATATATGATTCCTCTGATCCGTATATAACTGAAAGTCATGGTTCATTATTAACGTGATGATAACTATGTGAATGAGTCTCAGAAAATTGGTAAGAGAAAACCGTGAAAATGGAGCTAAATACACATACATACGTANACACACACACACACACACACACACACACACACACACACACACGTGCGCGCGCGCGTGCATGTGCCCCTCGTGGCCCGATGGCTCCCCTGTTTGTTCCTTACTACCTGCAGCAGTAGGGAGAGCTGCCTCCAGGGTACAGGAGACAAAGCCCCTTGCTAACTATATCATTAGGCAGAGTGGTCAGTGCACCTTTCCCGAGCAGCATAGTAGGAGCTGGCCCTGGTTGAGGGGGCTTGGGTGAGACAACCTAGAGGACATGAGTGAAGCAGAGATGGCCCAACCTGTGGGTGGACAGAATGACTTCTCCTCACTTGCCCCTTAACCCATAAAGAAGTTGAGCGAACTGACCTAAAGAMGTTGGGATCATGAGAGTGAGTGAGCTGGCCTTGCCTTCTGCAGCTAGTGCTCAGGAGAGTGGGGCCTGCATCTCAAGACAAGACAAAAGGACTGGCCCTGGTTAAGGGGCCATGGATGAGCCAACAGAAAGGACAAGATTGAGAGAGGGCTTGTCCTGCCCCTAGTATGCCATGAGGTGGCATGGGTACAGTGATGACTCCCTCCCCCACTCAATGACAGTAGTACACAGAAGAGCTGGCCCTGGTGGTATAGATAAGGGAGAGCAAGCAAGCTGACCAGCTCTGCTACCTCCCAGGCCCAGATCTAGGGCTCGTAATGGGTTCATTCCAAAATCTATATCATCTTTTAATGGTTGGGATAAGTGAAAAGACCAGTCCTCCTATTTCCAAAGCTGCAAGATTTCCATGATGCAGAGAAACAACAGGATAATATGGAGGAGTACCAAAAATGATCAAATATTGATGGTCACAGAAGCCAAAGATCTTGAACCAAACCTATTGCAATGAACATTTGCAAGTGAATATGTGTATACTGAGGCATATACTATAGACACTCTGTGATATACTATAGTTTCCACAATGAGATTTTTTTTGTTTTACTTTTTGTTTTGTTTAGTTCCCCAACCCCCCCCTCTCTCTTTGTGTGTGTGTCTGTGTGTGTGTATGTGTGTGTGGTATTTTTGGGGGAGTTTATAGGGGTGAAGTATAGATGTAAGGGGACAGGGAAATGAGCAGGACTGGGGTATATGAGGTGAAACTTACAAGGAACAAATAGAAAGTTAAAAAGAATAGGATAAAGAATTTCACAGGCAGTAATTTCATATTCATCCCAGTCAGATTTATCAACCATAAATGATTTCAGCTTATCGGTATCTATTTTTCACTTCATACAAGATTCAAGGTAAGAACAAAGGTAAAGGTATACTTATGTACCCATTGAAACATTTTAAAAGATTTACATGAAGTGACACAAGGAATCCTCTTATAGTAGAATAAAAGAAAAAAAACTAATCCAATGCAACCCCTCTTTTTCTGATAAAAGGTTTTTTTTAATGTTTGAAACCTATTACTCTACATGACTAATTAAGTCGCTGAGTCTCTAGTGAAGAAACATATCATATGACAATCTTAAACAAACATGATGAATGTCAGTATCCCTATACAGCCTACTGTTTCTTTAAAAAAGAAAAGAAAAAGATGGAGTCCCTGAGTCCCCTCCAGGTTTCCCAGCAACATACATAAAAGCCGGCTTGTGCTGTTTGTGCTGGGATCTAAATGGATGGGTAGAAGAATATTTGACCATGTGGAACTGAAATATTCATGAGCTACTCAGAGAACAATAAAACTAAATATCTTCAGATGTCCTGGAGGAACTAGAGTCAAGGAAACACAAAAATAATGAGACACCATTCTATTTTAAATTTTTTTCTTTTTTACTTTTTTCCCATTAGATGATAATTTAATCTTGCTATCATATGAATAGGATACAGCACACTTACTAGTCTATGCTAAAATTGACTAAAGCCTATGACCTGGTTTAATGCCACACACTAATATGGGGACCATGGAAACTTATTTGGAATTGAAGAATTTAATAAAGTGCATCAAATTATGGACACAATTTTCTTCATCTAGATACACATTGTAGAATATCTAGGGTCACATCTCTATGTATTTTTTTTAAGAATATGTACCATGAATTCTACTAAAACAATAGGATGCACCTATTTTGGTATTTTAATACAGATATTCAATAAACATACTTTTCAAAAGTAACAACTATTATTTATGTAGTGGTTTCTATATTGAATAACAACTCCATTTCCATATTTAGTCAAGCGTGTGATTTTAAAGATCACCTATAGAAAATAGCAGACATAAAGGGAAAATGCTTAAAGGTGCTTTTGATTATTGGTGAGTTTTAATTAGATAATAATTTATCTATCAAATGTGATTTCAATTTCAATTTTGTCTACATAAAACCTTACGTTTTATGTGCTCAGAGACATTTAGAAACATATTGGCACATAAAACTATTAATTCATTTCATAATGAAATGAATTCATGAGTCTTTGCTCTTCACCCCCATATACTTTCAACTCTTCCTTTGTTCTTGAAATCTTTTGTTCTGCTTTACTGCAGTCTATATTTACTTCAGATCTAGAAGCAATATGGAGCCCCAGACAGGAATTCTTTTTTTTTTTTTAATTTTCTATGTTCTTTGTTTACATTCCAAATGATTTTCCCTTTCCCAGTTCCTCACTCCCCATAAGTCCCATAAGGCCTCTTCCCTCTGGCCATTCTCCAATCAACCCCCTCCTAATCCCCTACAATGCTGCACCAAGCCTTTCCAGGACCAGGCCCTCTCCTTCCTTCTTCTTGAGAATGATTTGATATGTGAATTGTGTCTTGGGTATTCAGTCCTCCATCAACTGATTGTTTTCCACAGCTAAGCTACAATGGTCCCCATCTATGGATACCACTAACAGATCCTTTCTGTTTCCCAACAAACTAGTCTATGCCCTTTGTGAAAGCCCAAAGTGCTCTCTTAAATTTCTAATGTTGATAGAACTCAGTATATCATTATTCATGTACTGTCCATAACCCAACTTTTATCTCAGCACATCTGTATCCTGTTTCCTAACTCCATAAATTTAAACAGCTTATGATGTGCCAAGGAATGATTTCCTGTGACATTTATGCATTTCTTTTAATGGCCTTTTCTGTGTACTATTTTCCTACAGACATGTAAACAGCCAATTGATATAAAGAAAAATACAGCATCTTCCTCCTCTAACAGAGAAGGGACATTATATTTCTATTCAAAAAGAAAAAGAAAAGATCTATTGCAAATATGGAAAATATTTGTAAGCATTCACCTGAAAAATATATGGTTTCTTGAGCATAGGGTCACTAGACAGTGACACAAACTCACTGTGCCAGTCACTTCTATTAGTGTCTGCTTCTGGATTATAGTCATGAGTCTTAGTGAGCCAGAAATATGTTGGAAATCTGACAGTGTGCTTCTGAGAGTATTAATATTTCATATCAGATACAGGAGCCTCATGACTTCTGACTTCATTTTACATCCCTGAAGCTGTCACAGTGTCCACACATACTACATATATACTCACATAGCAGCATGTAGAAGAATGCACATTAACCCATACTAATCTCCCTGTACAAAGCTTAAGTCCAAGTGGATCAAGGAGCTCCACATAAAACCAGATACACTGAAACTAATAGAAGAGAAAGTTGGGAAGAGTCTCAAACACATGGGCAAAGGGGAAAATTTCCTGAACAAAGGTTTATGCTCTAAGATAAACAATAGACAATTGCGGCCTCATAAAGTTGCAAAATTTTTATAAGGCAAAGGACACTGTTAATAGGACAAAACAGCAACCAGCAGATAAGGAAAAGATCTTTACCAACCCTATATCCAGTAGAGCATTAATATCCAATATATACAAAGAACTCAAGAAGTTAGACTCCAGAGAACCAAATAACCATATTAAAAATGGGGTACTGAGCTAAACAATGAATTTTCAACTGAGGAATATTGAATGGCTGAGAAACACCAAAACAAAACAAAACAAAACAAAAAAACCCCCAAAAAACTCTTTAACATACTAAGTCATCAGGGAAATGTAAATCAAAACAACCCTGAGATTCCACCTCACATGAGTCAGAATGGCTAAGATCCAAAAACTCAGGTGACAGCAGATGCTAGTGAGATGTGGTGAAAGAGAAACACTCCTGCATTGTTGGTGGTAGTGCAAGCTGGTACAACCACTCTGGAAATCAGTCTGGCGGTTTCTCAGGAAATTGGACATTGTACTACCTGTGGAGCCAACTATACCACTCCTGGGTATATATGCAAAAGATGCTGCAATGTATAACAAGGACACATGCTCCACTGTGTTCACAGGAGCCTTACTTATAATAGCCAGAAGCTACAAAAACTGCAGATGTCCTTCAAGAGAGGAATGATACAGAAAATGTGGTACATTTACACGATGGAGTACTACTGAGCTATTAAAACGAATGACTTCATAAAATTCTTAGGCAAATTGATGGAACTAGAAAATATCATCCTGAGTGAGGTAACCCAATCACAAAAGAATACACAAGGTATCTCAGACCCAAAATACAAATTACAGATCAAATGAAGCTTAAGAAGGAGGAAGACCAAAGTGTCGATTCTTCAGTGCTTCTTAGAAGGGGGTACAAAATACTCACAGAAGGAAATATGGAGATGAAGTGTGGAGCAGAGACTGTAGGAAAGGCCATACAGAATCTCTCCCACTTGAGTATCCATCCCATGTGCAGTCTCAAAACCCAGACACTATTGTGGATTCCAGGAAGTAGTTCCTGACAAGAGCCTGATAAAGCTCTCTTCTGAGATGCTCTGCCAGAGCCTGACAAATACAGAGGAAGATGCTCACAGCCAACCATTGGGCTGAGCACTATTCCCCAATGGAGGAGTTAGAGAAAGGACAGGTCTACCCTACTGTTAGCAAAATGGCCAGATGAAAGAGAGCTTGTTACAGAAAACTTATTTCTACAACCTATATTTCTCTATATGGACATATAAACACATGTGAGCACACTGTGCTTACTACCCTATCAGTAGTTAATTTATTGACTCATAATTTTCAGATTGCCATACCATTTTCAGGTCCAACTTTATCATAGTCCTCATGAAATTCCTGCTTTGGGTAAGCTACAAGCTGGGAGCCTAGAGGTTGTTTGGACATGAAGAGCAATGTAGATTCTTTAGTTTCAGAGAAACCTATGTTGTATCTAAAGAGCAAACAATTTTGTCAAAGGAATCATGACATGTTTTAATTTAAAAATAATACAAACTAAGGAATCAGTAAGTCAGAAGTCTAAATGCTTTTTTTATGGGTCATGATTGTATACAAGTGAAATAGATCCAGCATATGATCATGAGAAAGTTTGTCAGATATACTCAACAATTTGAATAATGATTCAATATATTTCTCTGGAATTTATACAACCTTTGGGAAGAGGGCATCAGTATCTCTAGCAAGACAGGTATTACTAATCACTTACTAAACCAATCAATTTTATATGCCTGCAATCTTATTTTAACAGAAAATAAGAATAATTGGTTTTTATAACTTATTGTTTTATGACAACTATGCAGCTACCAAAAAATCTTGGTAATTTGCTAACACAGAATTTAGTCATTATTCTATTTCTGAGGACCCTAAAATTAAGGCATCAGAAGGTCTGGTGTCTGGTTAGGGTCCACTTCCATTTTTTACCAACATATTTTTTAATTGCATACACATTTTATCCATGTCCTCTGTTATAGAAATCTTAATCTCATTAATGAGTGTTCTTTGTTCTTGACATAATCACCTTTAGAGGACATACTTCATGCTGTTATCCTCTGTTCTCTAAAAATCAAACCTTACATTGTCACTTTTCTTGAAACTAAAAGGTTACATCTAAATCATCATATTGGTAGTTAATCAAATAAGGAATTTCGGGGGACAAATCAGATGATAGTTCTTGAGCTTATTAAATTATGAATGTTAAGTTTAAAACAATTCCATGTAACATGAAAACATAATTTCTGTCCATTGGACTTAGATAACAAATATTAGGAAATATTACCCTGAAGAGCCTAATTGGATTATTTTTATTTGGACTTAATTATGATAATCTAGAAAAACAAAAATAATACAACCCAATATCCTGGCAAAACTATGGTCTGAGATTAAGTATGATATCACAAGAGGAATAATAACCTACCACCATATCCAGAGGCTCCACTAAGATGAACAAGTAAGGGACAGAAATATGGGCAAGAAAGAGAAGCTGAAGGATGAAGAGAGGCAGACCTGGACATGTGAGGGCAGTGAGGAACAGGTGGATGTGCATAACTGTACTTCTACCTGAGAAGTTGGTGAGGTCTTGGCTGTCCTTCCACCAAGGACCATGCCTAGATACATGACCCTGCAGCAGCAGGTGTCTGCATTAATGTCCATAGCCCATGTTCCCATCTAAGGATATGCATATTTCCCTGGTCAGCGATGTCTTCTCTGGCCATATTGATAACCAAGAGATTCACAGAGCTGTTCAGGTCCCTTACCTGTGCTCCCTAGGAGAGAGGGACCAGAAGGTGTGAGAGCAGGAACACTAGTCCCATCCCTCATTGGCATAACACTTAAGAGAGTRGCCTCTRTGTCTTTCCTGGGCAGTAGAAGAGAGTTGTCCCAGTTGGCATGGCATGGGAGAGCTGGTGGTTTGACTAATTCAGTTACCAACCAGGCMSATCCCAACATCTACTCCATCTGTGAACTGCTAGAATGAGGGACAGGTCCTACAYAACAAAACCTGGAGAATCTCAACTACATAGGGCAACAACAGGATACTAGAGAAGAATCTCAGTGAGGATCTAGAGGCCTCATACCAAGCCAATGACTCAAATGAAATTTGYAAGTAAAGTTGTTTGTGATACAGGGTATAATATGTGTCACACAACAACACATCACAGCTCTCACATCAAGTTTATTTGTTCTTGCTTTGTTTTATTTTGTGTRGGAAATTGCAAAGGCAGAAGGCAAATTTGKAGGGTTAGGGAAATGAGTGGCACTGTGAGGTGCATGGTGTGAAATTCACAAAGAATTACTAAAATTTTTGAAAAGCATCACAAGAGCTGATTTCTTCTTTAATATCCTTTAAACTGAAGTTAGGGACTCACTCTGTGGCTAAGATTAGCTGATGTGCCATTACGCTTCCTATGACCTGTCATCAAGCACATAATGAGGGTAAAGATGGCAGCTAATGGGAAACTTAGGCACATATTGAGGAGGATATTCATTATGACCTTCCATTTTGTTTTCGGTAGTTTTTTTGTTCTTATACAGTAATGTCTCTCAGGATGGGTTCATTGATGTATGRCTACCTGCTTCATCCGAAMTGAGCAAGATCTTGATAACTCTGTAGAATTCTAAAACTTCAGAACACTTGGTTTAAATGCAAATCTGTTTTGAGCATGTAACTCATATAATTAGTTTTCTCCCTTCACTTAATGTATTCATTATAAATTCAACCTTATTTGATATAATCATGCAGTTGGTCAGCATAAAAATCTCCTGATACCTTCCAGTCCTTGTACCCTAAGATTGAATCAATCCATTTTTCTGTCCTTGATTATTCTTTACACATGGATATTTTAACCATGCGCCATTAATATGAAAAGAATGTCTCCTTTTCATAACATCAGASAGAAGCAGCTATAGGATGTAATCTCATTTGTATTACTTAACCCAATTATTCATAGATTTAATTCTGTGTTTCCACTTATCTTACTGTGAAAGAACAATGTAAATACTCTCTGATGTACAGTGTCCTCTATGAAATTATTTATCCAATAAGAGCAAGGATAAAAATGGGAATTGGATAGGGATCATCTCTTTTCTGATCTGTATATATCATATATCTTTATCATGTCAATAAACATTTCCATGGTGCCCTACTTATGACACATAGTTCAACTTGAAGATTTTGAATTTYGCTCTTTTGCCCAAAGAGCAATAYGCTAAACAGTGCTGTTTCAATTGTCMGTGGGAGGGAACAGCATCTTCCAGTGAGCCAAATGATCAGGAATGTTAGCAACTAAAACTATTCAGTACTTGCTATTTTTGATGGTGTTTAGCAGATTGAATGCTCTAAAAGAAATTTCAACCAGGAATAATTATCAAACTTTGTTCTTGTTATAACACCACAGTAAAGTGGGGAGCACTAGTGTTTTTTTATCTCATATGTATATCAAAATATAATAGCTTTTACTTTTTCCTAGATTCTGTATTACATTCTGTTCAACACATTCAGCACAAAGATAATAACTGATATTAGAGCTAGTGGATGTTCCCACAAGAAAGCCTAGAGCATCAACTAATCTAGGTCCATAGTTTCCCACAGAGACTGAATCACTAACCAAAGAGCACACCTATGACAGACCTGGGCTCCTTGCACATGTGTGGCAAATGTGCAACTTTGTCTTCACGCTGGAACCCTTACAACTAGAACAGGGACTGTCTCTAACTCTTTTGCCAGCTTTGAACCCCTTTTTGTTCATGGAAAGCATAGCTTTCCATGTCTAGAYTGGGTGGGAACAAAGCTGACTCTTCCTTCTGCAGCTTGACATGTGTGTGGGATTGAATATGCTTGGCCAAGTGAGTAGCACGATTTGAAGGTGTTGTAGGAGGAAGAGTGTCAATAAAAGTATGGAATAGCAGGAATGGGAGGCAGGAGTGGGTTGACTTGGGAACAGGGTGAGGGGAGATGGGTTATGGGATTTTT
>BDUI01009125.1:62736-77680 GCA_002335545.1 Apodemus speciosus | reverse complement strand
TGTCCTTTGCCTTACAGAAGTTTTACAGTTTTTGAGGTCCCATTTGTCGATTCTTGTTCTTAGAGCATAAGCCATTGGTATTCTGTTCAGGAACTTTTCCCCTGTGACCATGTGTTCAAGATTCATCCCCACTTTCTCCTCTAGAAGCTTCAGTGTGTCTGGTTTTATGTGTAGATCCTTGATACACTTGGACTTGAGCTTTGTACAAGGAGATAAGAATGGGTTGATTTGCATTTTTCTTCATGCAGACCATTGGATGTTTTTAGCTCCTTTGTCAAATATTAAGTGACCGTATGTGTGGGTTTTTTCTGGGTCTTCAATTCTATTCCATTGATCTTCCTGCCTGTCTGCATACTAATACCAAACAGTTTTTATCACTATTGCTCTGTAGTAGAGCCTGAGGTCAGGGATGGTGATTCACCCAGAAGATCTTTTGTTGTGGAGAATAGTTTTTGCTATCCTGGGTTTTTTGTTATTCCAGATGAATTTGAGAATTACTTTACTACCTCTGCAGTCTATCCTGAATTGGGAAGCTGCAGACCCTTGGTGACTATTTCTATGGGGCACGTAAATGCTAAATAGCTCCAAAGGKAATCTCTTGGATTCTCACTGATATTTATTTCCCAGCTTTGTCTTGTTATTTRAAATTAATCACCCCAGCCAGTATAATAAAATTAGTTGTTGACATTTACGTTAGTGAGACCAGTAGCTAAAGATAGTGAGGTAACAGATCTGTAGCCCAATTTAATAGATACAATTTCATTTTGGGTAGGCATTTTTCTTTCTTGGAAACAAGACCCAACAAAGCCACTAAGTAGCCTGTGTGTTGAAATAATGAGATAGGTCCTTCACAATTTCACTTCCCTCTTCTTAAACCTGTACATTGGGACTTTATAGAATCTTCCACTATAGCCATTGGCCAATAAATAACATTTTGCCAGCACCACCATTTCAAACAATAGTGTATACCACCATATGGCACTGAAAGTTAGACATATGGGAGGCCATTCCAACAGTTCTCCAGACCAGTCCTTGACAGATTGTGAAACATGAATTTTGGAATCATAAARTAATGGCCACCGCTTTTGAGTTTTAAAATATGTCCCTGATCAATGRCAGTATGATAACTATGAGTCATTCTAGTAAGGAAGGAAGCGTTCTTTGGTGTGACACCTGTAGAATCACTGAGTACACAAACAACTTTCTTAAATGTGAGATGAGATTTGGGRGAATATTTTTTAGTTTTGTGCTGGGGACCTAATGCAGGGTCTTGCTCTTGTTTGCCAAGTGATCTCTATCACCAAGCTAAAAATACAACTCAATATGCATCTGTTTCTTTGTAGACATATATATTACTACTGCTTGCTTTGGTTGTATTACTACTCTTTGCTACCCCCCCCACACACACACAAATATTGCTTTGGTGGCATGGGGTCATTCTATAGCCCATGCTAACCTGAAATTCACTGTTTAGGCTTGGCTGGCCTGAAGCTCAAGGCAATTCTTCTGGATTAGCCCTATAAGTGATGGGATTAAAGTGTGAACCAACATATTTTGCTTGAGGATTTAATATATAGCCAGTCACACACCAGGTAAATGGCTGGTGTCTCTAGAGAGTAATGCCTTTTGAATTTCAGTATAATCTACATACACAACTTAAGACTTCAAAAGTTGGCTAGTATCAAGTCAGTGATGAATTCTTCAAAGCACATAGCTACTTAATGTTCCATTGCCCAGCATTTCCTAGATAAAGTTGTAAGCTGGGCTTCTTAAATAGAAAAGACTATTTGAAAGATGRTAATATGATTTTTCCTCAGAATCATTAGATATGTGAAGCATGGTTGTCTCCTGAATGCTAAATAGAAGTTTTGACTAATCTCTGTCACCCTTAGATATTTGTTTATTATTTGAATGACTGCATCACACTTCCATGTAATTGTGGAGATTAGAGCATAGACTAAGTCCATTGAAGAGGGTTCATTGGTCCTGGTCTCCTAGAGAGTGATAYCCTGTGAACTAGCCTGTGATCATGGTACAATTCACACAGACGCAGTAACTTACCTTCTATAATTCAAAGAGATATCCCTCTGTTCTGGTGCAGAGTGGGCAGCATACACTGAAGCACCTGTCATTCTCCATAAAAATGATTTTCCTTTGTGTTCCAGTGTGCATTAACTATTGTGACCAATCAAGCTGCTTAAATGGGAGWGAAAACTGATTGACAGTTCCACTACAGAGACTTTGCTGGAGGAATAATTTGCCTGCGGGACCAGGACTTAGGAACCCCACAAAGGATGCCAGAATACCTGAGACCAAAGGCCCAATCACTATTACCATTCCAAAAATGTAAAAGGACATGAGTATAAATTACTCTGAACCAGGATGAGTCCATGCTTTTAGAGAATTACCTGGTAGAAAGTGCATTAATCAGAAGTCAAGTAAGATATATGGAATACRTGCAGGGACCTGTCTCCCCTTTTTTCCTCTATCTCCCTTAGTGTCTAGTGCTGATTCAGTTAAACTATAAGGTGGTTAGAAGGAAATAAAAAAATCAAGTTGAGGTATTCACCTCTGAGTACTGAAGGCTGGAAAGGAGTTTTGAGGGAAACAAATAGACTCTTCAAAATAATTGTTCTTGTCTAAGTACCTTTTCTATATTAATTTCAATTCATTTATACAGAGTGTCAGTGAAATTTGTCATCTTTTTTAATGATTTCTGCTATAAATGCCTTCTGTATTTTATATTTTTCTATAATACAACCTTTACATTCATGTATTTCTGTTTATTGGACACCAAATTATTCTGTATGTTTTTTGTGTCTATAAGAAACCCCATGTAGTTCAACASAAAAAAATGAACTTAATCAAAATCAGAAAACATAACTAGCCTAATTTTAAAATATGAAAATKATCTAGATAASCATATACATTATATGTACCTGTGCATTTGTGTGTATATATACAGACAGAAACAGAGACAAAGAGAAGGGAAAGCGAACACAGTAAAGAAAAAACATTCAATATCACTAGTCATCAGGGAAATATAAATCAAAACCACAATGAGATGGCACCTTATACTAGTAAGAATTGTAATTATCAGAAGGGAAATAAAAGCATACTAGTAAGGATGCAGAGAAAGATTAAACTAGCATGATCTTGTTGAAAATGTAAATTTGGGGAGGCACTATGAAAAATGGGTATTTAAGGGCATAAAAAACTAAAGTAGAACTTCTGTGCAACCCAGAAATCCCCCTAATGGGTATTTCTAGCCTGTAGTCCTGAGGTCACATGTACAGCAGGATAATCTTCAGCATTAACACACACACACACACACACACACACACACACACACACACACACACACCCGAGCTGACTCCAAAGGAGTCGTGTGCTTCATGTGCTCCATGTTTATTTCAGTATTCTGTAGAATCAGCCTGGGGACCACCAATTGGTGAGTCAACCACTAAAATACAGAGCAAAGACACACTAAATGTTTCCCATACACCAAAAAAAAAAAAAAAATGAAATGACAGACTCAAAGAAGTCATTTTAAATGAAATCACTCATAAATGCCACATTTTCTCACTTGTGAAATCTACAAAAATAATATCATAGAAGAAAATAAAGGGACACTGCTCACTGGAGACTAGGAGGACTATAAGGAAAGAAGGAGGAGATAATCAGGAGGTGCTTTTCTGGAAATCACAACTTAGCAGGAAAACCAATAATTCCATAAGAATCATGATACATTTTAAAATGCTTGGAAGAGTCATAAGGTTACAGGATGCAGAAGAGGATGATGCTTTTATAGATGGAAATGCTAAGTACCCTGCTTCATCATCAGACATTTTATGTATGTGCTGAATCATACATCCTAAACMTGTAGAAATATATCAGGTCAATAAAACAAGGTTTAAAATTGGCTGAAAGTAAACGGAAGAGATAGGATAAAATGTTATACAGAAAACAGACTAATTTCCTATAGGAAGGCTCTGCCCCTAAACACTCTCCTGTAACTCATGACTACTCAGCTCTTCAAGTCACCAGGAGGAAATATTCCTTTATTTGTGTTGCTTTGTGTTTCATCATGGAAAGGAAAAGGAAAAGCTTTGCAATTAAGCCTCAGATAACAGCCTCAGAAAAGTCTAGATACATGGTTCATGAGAGACTAATGTTGGTTGATACACTCTTAGTGTTGATGAGGTGTAAGATGGTACATGTTTGCTTKCATGAGATACATGCTCTTCAGAGTCCTGGAAAAGTAGTAAAAGGGATAAACTGCTCATAGGCATGGTTTCATAGAGGCAGAAGGAATTGAATCTTCCCTTACATGTTACCACATATATTGGCTCACGGGTCAATTCTCTTTTTCAAAGAAAGCTTATGGGTATCTTTGATGTTYATACATCAAAGAATTAGGTGATACATTACTGAAAGTTCATTTCCTTTGAGAGATTGAGTAAAACATTGAAATTACAGCAGATGGTTGGTATGATTGCAATATTGCTCTTCTTATGGGGGAGAAAATGGATCCTTTCTCTTTTGTGAATTTTAAAATCAAGAGGTGACTATTTCTGGAACTTAAGAAAATACCAAAATCAACTGTTCTATCTAAACCAACATTTACTTTATTTACCTAATCAAAATGTGAATCTTCTATAATGTCTATTTGTAATCCACAGTTTCTCCATTCAGTTTGAATTTCTAGTCATCACCTGTTGACTTAGAGTGAAAGATTTTATAATACTGTAGAATTAATATTTGGTGGTATGTGTTCACCATCTGTGCAGAGACATGCAATCTATATACACATTTGCATTTCATTGGTTAATCATCTGGACCAGTGTCAATGACAGGTGGAGCGTGCCTCCCATCTTCTATTCATTCCATTCGTCTAGGGAGCAGTAAAACCAAACCTATAGGATAGATCAAATAAAGGGAAGAGATAGAAGAAAATATTATTTTGAAAACAGCTAATTTCCTATGGGAACACTCAGATTCTAAGCATCCACCTGTAACTCATAACTATTGTTAACTCTTTTAGTGACCAGTGGGAAATATTCTTTTATGTATTTTCTTATGTTTTTCATCTTGGAAAGGAAATGTAAAAGCTTTGCAATGATGCCTTGGATAAAAACCTCAGAAAGGTCAAAGTGATCACACAAGGTAATGTTTAACAGTTTTATATTAAAAGACAGGGTCACAGCCAGATAACATTTCATGTAAGTGATAGACTTAGGTAATATTTTAAAGCAAAGAAAATATTGAAAGATATTTAGTCTGAAATTATTAAGATTTAAAGGTAGTCAAATCAAAGCTGTCTTCATATATCAAGAGTAGGTTGGAGGGAATCCAACCTACTCTTATTGATAGGCATACTGTGTAAGAAATTCAAGCATCATGTAGTTAGTACCACTGTTACATTTAGGAGATGAAATATTTTCCACAGTCATTTATTTGACCTTTTGGTTTCTAGTTGGTGCTGCTCTTTTGAAAGATAATGAAACCTTTTTGATACTGGACCTAGCTAGAGGAAGTCAACCATTGGGGTTAGACATTTAGGGTTACATACATACCCCATTCAGGTCCCAGCTTTCTCTGTACCTGGACCACTGAGATCTGAAGACTCTTCACTCCAGACTCTACTGCCATGATTTTTCTACCTCTGTGAAAAATAYGATCCTAAATAAAAATCATAAATAAGTACTTTCTTCCTTTTTTATCTAATAAAAATATATCTAATATTTGCTTTATTTACATTTTAGATGGTATCCACTTTCTGCATTACCCCTCATAAAACCCCCTAAGACATCACCCTCCCCCTGCTTACTACCTCCCCCAATTTCCTGACCTGCATTCCCCTATTCTGGGGAATGAGCCTTCACAGAATCAGTGGCCTCTCCTCTCATTGGTGTCTAAATGGTCATCTTCTGTTATATATGTAGCTGATCCCTTAAGTCCCTCCTTGTGTACTCTTTGGTTGGTGGTTTAATCCCTGGGAGCTCTGGGGGTACTGGTTGGTACATATTATTGTTCCTCCTGCCGGGCTGCAAACCTCTTCAGCTCCTTGGGCCTGTACAAAGCTCAAGTACAAGTAGATCAAGGACCTCCACATAAAACCAGATACACTGAATCTAATAGAAGAGAAAGTGGGGAAGAACCTGGAGCACATGGGCACAGGGGAAAATTTCCTGAGCAGAACACCAATAGCTTATGCTCTAAGATCAAGAATTGACAAATGGGACCTCATAAAATTTCAAAACTTCTGTAAGGTAAAGACATGGTCAATAGGACAAAATGGCAACCAACAGATTGAGAAAAGATCTTTATCAATCCTATATCCAATAGAAGACTAATATCCAATATATACAAAGAACTCAAGAAGTTTGACTCCAGAGAACCAAATAAACCTATTAAAAATGGAGTAGAAAGCTAAACAAAGAATTCCCAACTGAGGAATACCAGATGACTGAGAAACACCTAAACAAATGTTCAACATCCTTAATCATCAAGGAAACACAAATCAAAACAACCCTGAGTTTTCACCTCATACTAGTCAGAATGGCCAAGATCAACAACTCAGGGAACAATAAATACTGAAGAGGAAATAGAGAAAGAGGAACACTCCTCCATTGATGGTAGGAATGCAAGCTGGTAGAACTACTCTGGAAATCAGTTCGAAGGTTACTCAGAAAATTAGACATAGCACTACCTGAGGTCCCAGCTATACCACTCCTGGGCATATACCCAGAAAATGCTCCAACATGTATTAAGAACATATGCTCCACTATGTTCATATCAGTCTTATTTATAATAGCCAGAAGCTGGAATGAATCCATATGTCCCTCAACAGAGGAATGGATACAGAAAAATGTGGTACACTTATACAACGGAGYACTACTCAGCTAAAAACAAAGAATTCATGAAATTTTTAGGCAAATGGATGGAACTAGAAAATATTATCCTGAATGAGGTAACCCGATCACAAAAGAACACGCATGGTATGCACTCGCTGATAAGTGGATAGTGGTCCAAAAGATCAGAATACCCAAAATACAATTCACAGACAACATGAAGCTCAAGAAGAAGGAAGACCAAAGTGTGGATACTTTGATCCTTATTGGAAAGTGGATGAAAATACCCATGGCTCACAGCCAACCAATAGAATGAGCATATGTTCCCCAATGGAGCAGCTAGAGAAAGGCCCTACAGAGCTGAAGAGTTTTGTAGCCCTGCAGAAGAAACAATAATAAGTCCTTTCTTCCTTAAATCACTTCTGTCAGGTATGTTGTCATTGTGGTGATACAGGAAAGTATTACATACATGGATTAATTACTTTTTATTGACCCTTTCGCTGGCAGCTTGTCATTATATAAAACTGTGCTAATATTTAACAACTATNACTACTCAGCTAAAAACAAAGAATTCATGAAATTTTTAGGCAAATGGATGGAACTAGAAAATATTATCCTGAATGAGGTAACCCGATCACAAAAGAACACGCATGGTATGCACTCGCTGATAAGTGGATAGTGGTCCAAAAGATCAGAATACCCAAAATACAATTCACAGACAACATGAAGCTCAAGAAGAAGGAAGACCAAAGTGTGGATACTTTGATCCTTATTGGAAAGTGGATGAAAATACCCATGGCTCACAGCCAACCAATAGAATGAGCATATGTTCCCCAATGGAGCAGCTAGAGAAAGGCCCTACAGAGCTGAAGAGTTTTGTAGCCCTGCAGAAGAAACAATAATAAGTCCTTTCTTCCTTAAATCACTTCTGTCAGGTATGTTGTCATTGTGGTGATACAGGAAAGTATTACATACATGGATTAATTACTTTTTATTGACCCTTTCGCTGGCAGCTTGTCATTATATAAAACTGTGCTAATATTTAACAACTATTTAAGGAACTTGACAATCTCTGTGTTGTCTATTAGGCTAATGGTATTTGTGATAATTAATCTAAAATGCCAATGTGATATATTCTAAAATCACCTGGGAGAAGAAACTCTGGTCATGCCTGTCGGGGATTATGGCTTCTTGAAATGGGAAGTACCATCCACTGGGAGTGGAACCATTGCACTGTCTGAGATCCTGGCATATTAAAAAGAGAAGATCTTAGCAGGAATATTTATCATGCTTCTTGAGTGTCAATGTAATGTGACCAGCAGTGAGCTCTTGCTGCTGTGACATGGCTACCTTTTCTGAGCCATAAAGTGCCAATGAAATGTTACTCAGAATAAATCCTTTCTCCCTTGAGTGGCTCTTGGCAGAGAATTTTTTTTACAGTAACAAATAAATAGTATGTGAGACAGAATGAGGGAAATGCATAGCTAATGTGCTTTAGTGATGGCTGTTAGCTCAACACACTTGAGTTTCAGTTCTATCAATTCTTTACCTAGAAATATGGAATTGGGAAAATTAAGTTATCTGAGAGTTGGATAGACATTCAACCTCATGGTACTCTATATAAATCTTAAAAAAAAAATAACATGTAAATCTTTGTTCCAAATTGAGACTTTAAAGATATAAAAGCGAAGATTGTGCCGTAAAACCTTCCCAACTTTTTATAACTCATAAAAGAAGCTATAATTGAGTGTAAAAAGTACTATTACCAGGAAACATATTTTATGTACAAATACATATACAAGTATTTTACAAACAAATTGAAAAAGTCTGGTTGTTTGGGTAACAAATTACACAAAGAAAGAAAAAATAATAAGGATAAACTGAAGGAGATTCCAAAAATCACACAAGGAATATCAGATGGTATGCCAGAAGTTTATGAGGAAGAGTATGAGTGATACAGGGAGAGTAAGCAAGAGTAAGCACTCGTTCTGCCAGGTGGAAAAATTAAAATTAAAAGGTRAGCCTTATCAGATGGACAGTGAGTAATAAAAGACGGTTGGATTATGTCATTGAATAGGTTTAGAATGTTACATGTTGGGATTATGTCCTTGAATAGAATAGGTTTAGAATGGTGCATGGTAACTAGAAATACAGGCTGTAAAGTCAACAAACAAAACAAAACATTTACTTCTTATGCTTATTCCATCAAAATAAGAGACTTTGAACTTACTCTTATGTAAGAAAAAAATCATAAAATTAGACCCAATATGTGACACAATAGCTCAAAGTATTGAGCTACAAAGAGCTTTGAGCCATCAGCCTTGCAGTAAATACCACTTCAAAGCTGAGACTTCTTATTCATATATTTCCACACCTGAGGAAAAGCAGAGGATGGAGGATGAAGAAGAGGAGGCCCGAATTCAAGGGAAGATCAAAGTACAAAATGCTTCTCAAGGAAGCAATTTCCAAATGATGCGCATGWGTTTCTTGGACTATTTTGTTCATGCTTTTAAGATTTCACAAAGTCAAACAGAATAGTTACTGTGGGCCAATGAGCTGTGAAGAGAACTACTAGATCAATAGAGTAGAAGATGCTTGAGAAACCCTACTAACAATCTCAAATGTTTAAATGAGAGCCTAGAAAGGCAGTATTGTTTTGGTTTTTTGTTTGTTTGTTTGTTTTGTTTTTACTTTAGAGCTGTTAGAAGAAATGTTCTAAAATTCACCTTAAAATGTTTAAAACTAAGAAGCAAATAGACATGACAATAAATTAATAGCCCATTCATAGAAAATTTAACACATACATGAATCAGTCTTATTGTCTCTTAGTAAATACAGTGTGAAACTATTAAGCATAAATTCTTAAAACATGCCAGAGCAAATCATAAGACAACAAACAAACACAACGAACAGTAGAAAGAGACCTGGAGATAACCAAGATGTTATTAGGAGAAAAAAATCACTTACTAGATGTTAAAATGTCTTTATATTTTACAGTTCAAAGAATGAAGGAGAATATCCAGAAAATCAGCAGAGAGGTGAAAGATTTCTAATGTGAATGAGAATAAGAAGCACCACTGCTGACTTCTCCTCAGAACAGTCACAAACTAGATACTATAACTGAGAGATAAAAACAAAGGTCATGTTAGTAAATATAATGGTTGAAAGCAAAATGAAATTGGAAAATAAATGAATTGGTTACCAAATGAATACCACTATATAAGATATTAAAATGACTTTTCAAACCCAGATATTGATGACACAAATTTCAATCTAAGTAAAATAAATACAATAATGGCCAAAATGAGAACTATGTAAGTAAGKGAATTACTTTTGTGTCAAAATTTTTGTTAAAAATAACTATATAGGGGAGTCTTGTGTGATGGCTTAGTCAATCAAGTACTTTCCTTGCAAGCATGAAGACTTCAGGTCTGAAAACCAGCATCCACAGCAAAAGTTTGACATAAACTTAAGCCCAAATATTGTCCTGCCTTCAAGATGTTCAGGGATAAAGATGGAGCAGAGATTGAAGAAATGGCCAATCAATGAATGGCCCAACTTGAGACACAACCCATGTAAGATAGCCAATCCCTAACACTCTTTTTGATACTCTGCTATGCTTGCAGACAGAATCCTAGCATAATTGTCTCCTAAGAGGCTTCATCCAAAAAACACAAGGAAACGGATGCAGCGTCCCACAACCAGACATCAGGCATAGCTCAGAGTCTTGTATAGAGTGGGGGATAAAATTGAGTGATCTATCTGGTGTGTCTCTGGAGGTCACTGACCGGTCAGTCTAGCTGAGTGGTGAACTCCATATACAAGTGAAAGAAACATCAAGCACAAACCTCAGACTTTCACATGTAGGAACACATGGTCATGTGTCCTACACACATGTGTACGCCTAGCATATAACATACATAAATATATTTAGAAAAATAATAATATACTGCTAGCATATAAATATGTACACATAAAAAGCATGCTAGTGGGATAAGGAATAATAAGGAATACATGGAAATCAAAGTGCCACATAGGATCACATGTATGCACGTGTTATTTGCCTTTCCAAATGTGTTAGGGTCTGTGCCTGTAATGGCCATGATGATGTCATGCACTAATAAAGGAGCATTCATCATGCTCTTGTGAAAGGTTATAGACATCCTGTCAAAACACAAGCACCCCAGCAAGTTGCAGAATACCAGACTTCAGAGTGCAACTATGCCTCAGGTTAATTGATGTTTCCAGTGGTGGATTCTTCTAGACCATGGGTTCTCAGAATTCTCAATAATGCAACCTTTTAATACAGTTTTTCATGTTGTAGCAACCCCCAACAATAAAATTATTTTTCTTGCTACACTATAACTCCAAATTTTCTAATGTTATGAATCATAATATAGCATGACCCAAGAGTTGAAAACCGCTGCTCTAGACCTACAGTCTTCATCCTGTGTGAAAGAAACTGTCTGCTATTACCATTTACATTGCTCCTGTGGTCAATGACTTGTGTAATTTTGTTTCATGCTGTCTTGGATTTGATAGATTTTTTTCTCAATTAATTTCTGGGTGCTTGTAAGAAAATTCCAAGAAACCAAGATAAGAGTCTTGTGACCCTGGTCCCTTATCATGGAATTGGTCTTGAATTATGCCTTTGTGCCCCTTTCAGGTGTAGCAGATGGGAGTGGGTTTACTTCAGATTATTTATTACATCTGACTATTGTTACTTGGTTATATCCTCTATGGAAAAACATGCTTTTGGCATGTGTGGGATGTCTGCCACATGCATATTGCCTACGATGTGTGGCTTGCCCTTCTGACTATACAATTTACTCATGTGATTGCTCTTAACTCTCAGAGTATAAATTGTCTGATGCTCTAATTAAAGTTACCTGCTGCATGAATCTCTGGTGTGTCTTATGTATTAGCTCCATTCCCCCAGGTTCCTCTGCCTCTAGACTGGTAAACAAATGTTTACAAACCTTATGTGTAATCTTAATTCGCTAGAAAATTCTAGACTTTGACCATGATTTGCAATACTTCTCATAACAACAGAAAAGAAAAGCATATCTTTTCAGATATGCCTAAGCTGAATTGTAGTCAACATGCCTTAAATATATTATAAATAAAATGCTTGCTAGAATTTATGAAATAAATAATCCATGACATGTCAATTGCTGACTGAATAGAACATCAAAAAGCAAAATACATCACACTGTTTGTTAGTAGCTTGCTTCTTATTGGTATGAAAGGCATAGTTTTCTTAAACACATTACGAATAGCAAAGAAGAGAATATTCCCATGGGAAAACACACACACACACACACACACACACACACACACACAAAATGGTATCCTTGCTTAATAGCTTTAGGTTATTATCTCAATTATCATATCTGGAGACAATTTTTGAGGAACTGGGCATAATCCAGAGTTGTCTTCCCAATAAATAATGAACAGCCAGAGCTGGCTAAGGGAAAGGAATTTGGATTTTTAACATTTAGGAAGCTCACAATATATTGCATTGTTTACTTTTGTCGATGGATGTGCTGAAACTCTGAGAGCATCATGGAAATGTGAAAGATAGGAGTCAAATACTTTCAAGTGTAGACTTGTTATTAAATATTCTTTATATTAGTTAAGAAACCATGTCCCAAAAGAGGCTTCTTTTTATAAAAAATGTAGATTATTTCAGAGATCCATATTGGTCAAAACACAGAGAGTAGGTATTTTGTGGTGCTGAGTCCCAGCTGGTACATCTTCAACATAACCCCTACTCCTAAGGCTCAGGGGAAATTATGGAAGCAGGATGGACAAGTTGTTAAAGCTGGAGCACCACAACATATGATATTGTATTCTCGATATAACAGAGTGATAGCAACCATCAAATTCCAACAATATGATTGCCTAAATAAGCCATGCATATATGAATTATATCACCAGTTGACATGCCAATGTAAACAGAGAAATTTTCACAGGGCTCTTATTCCTAAATGAAGAGCCACAGGCAATATGTGACCCCTAATAAAGATAAAACATATATATAAACAACACTAAAAGTACACAGTAGGGTGTGTCTGTGTGTGAATGTAATATATGATATGTGTAATAATTATTAAAGAAGAGACAATAAATCTGAGAATGTGATTCTGAGGAATATAAGAGGAGTTTGAATGGTGGAAGGAAGAAATACAAGGTAAAAAATGCATTGATGCCTGAAATTCTCAAAAAATCTAAATAACAAATGTAAATATAATATAAGATGTTGGAGAGATGATTCATCAGTTAAGAATACTTGCTTCTCTTACAGTAGACAAAATTTTGATTCTCAGGATTCACATGGTAGCTTGTACCTGCCCATAACTACAATCCTAGAGGACTGGGTGCCTTGATGGGCCCCTACAGACACTTCAGACATATGGCACACAGACTTACACGCAACCAAAACAACCAAACATGAGATAAGAAAATATTTTAAATGGTGTAGAATGGTGTAGCAGGAACAGCAGGACTGCCACTGAGTAAACACTGCGCGGCATGAAGCTGTAAAAGCATCTTCTGCAGGAGGAACTAATAGAGGACTGCCTGTGACACCAGCATTCCTTCAGGAGGATCTAATTTTGGACTACCTGAGCGAGCAAGGATTGGTGGTGCAAATAATGCCAGCCAATTAGAAACTGCTGCTTGCAATAGATATTTTCTTGGAACCAATGGAGGCTTGGGTGGAGGGTATTAAAGGAGCTTGCAGAAGTGCTCAAATGAGGCTGCTGCAGCATTTCTCACCTGCTCCCAGCATCTGTGTCCTCGACTCTGTGCCAACTCACCCCGAACCCCCAAGAGCAGGTAGGATCAGGCAGAGAACTGTCCAGGGCATAGGCAACCAACCAGCATAATAATTTTAAGTAACAAACCAGGTACCTAGCAGAMTCCAAAAATTTTATTTAATCTAGAACACTACAGGAAAATAATGTACCCAGGTCAAAACTTTAGCTCATTAAATCTATGAAGATCATTCATTCTCCAGCACCTCATAAAGCAATGTCATCAAGTTTCTAGACTACTTATCTCAATGTATTTTACACAGTCACATTTTCCTTAAAATAGTCACATTTTACTGTGTTTTCCATGTATCTGAATAGCTATTTAAATGTTTATGTGCATTTGTCCCCTAAAATTAAAAGGAGGCAAATGCAATAATTATAGTTCTTGTGCAGGGCAGGGGGACTTTTAAGAAGTTACCTATAAATCAGCATTGATGATTTAATAAGTTATAATCTAAGTAACTGTAATTGTTTCCTAGCTTGGCAGTCATGAGGAAAACAGTATCTTTATGCTTAATAACTTAAAGGTAAAAAGAAGTCAAATACCATGAAACAAAATACAAAAGCCATAATGTGGTATACAACCCCAAAGTTACTCATGAGTACTGAGCAAAGAAAAGTAGTTACTGTGAATACCCACGCTGACACAGAGGAGTCTCTGAATTATGCTGGCCAAAACAGTAAGCAACAAACACTAAAACTGTGTCTCGTACAAACATAATCTTTTGAAGTTTTAGAATGGGCAGAATTAATCATCTGAACAGAAGTTACAACATGGAGGAAGGGTGAGGAGGAATGTTTGGGTATGGACTGAGACAGTCTGAGACAAAGAAATGTTCTGTATTGGATTGGAGTGTGAGTTATTCATCTACTTTGTGGAAAGGCATTCAAAAGGTGGGTGAGACTGCTCAGAAGATAAAATGCATGCTGCACTAGCATGAGGACCTAAGTTCAAATCCTACAAACCYACATGAGGCCAAGTCTGGTAATACACATCTATAATCTCAGTGCTTCTGTAGTGAGATGAAAGGCTAGAGAAACACGTAAACTCATGAACTGGCTAGCAGTGCATACAGCAGCGAAGAACACAGCAGTGCGTTCAGTGGCAAAGAGCAAAGACACCCTGTTGCAAACAAAGTGGGAGATTGACCTCTGAGCCCCACACACATATCTGTGGATTCATTCTGTGTATCTCTGTGTCTGTGTCTGTGTCTGTGTCTGTGTCTGTGTCTGTGTCTGTGTCTGTGTCTGTGTCTGTCTGTCTGTCTGTCT
>BDUI01009125.1:0-12186 GCA_002335545.1 Apodemus speciosus | reverse complement strand
TGGCTGTCCTGGAACTCACTCTGTAGACCAGGCTGGCCTCGAACTCAGAAATCCACCTGCCTCTGCCTCCCAAGTGCTAGGATTACAGGCGTGCGCCACCACCACCTGGCTTAAAAGGTATTTTTAATTAAAGAGAAGAATATAAAATTTTTGATAATTAACATTCACAAGATTCTTCATAGGGTAAGTTATTTGTTAAGAAAATTTTAAATAGAGCACTGTGGATGTTGTCCAGCCTAGCAAGACTATGAAATCAATACCAGCGTGGAAAATTAATTAATTAATTAATAGAATGGCAGTAGACTAAATCACAAGCAGTGCTTTGTTTAAATTCTGACAATCCATCTCTAGCCATTTTCAAATAAAAATAAATTGTTCACATTACTTAAGAAATAAATTTATTTTTAAAATTTTATTTGTCTGAATATTTTGCTTCCAGATATGCATGGGAACCATATGCATGCCTGGTGTTTATGGAGGACAGAAGAGAATGTTGGATTCCCCTGAAATTGGACTCACAGATGATTGTGGGCTGTTGCTGGGATACAAACCTGGGTCCTCTTCAAGAGAAAGAAGTGCTCTGCTAGTCCATCAACCTATTCCAGTTTTCAAAGTACTTTAACATTTTAAAATTATATTTATTTATTTTGTGTGCATGTATGTATGTGTGTGCATACACATGCATGTGCAGGGATCCTAATTTGCAGGAATCAGCTCTTGCCTTTGAGCTATAAGGCCAATATGGTCCCAGAAACTGATTTCAGGTTATTAGGCCAGGTTCCAAGCCCTTTATTTACTGAGTCATCTGCTGGGCCTCAATATGTTTTTGAATGTAACAATACATCACCATATTCCATAATTAATACATTCCATTTATATTTAAAAGGCACACACGTGTGTATGTTTGTATATGTGTGTATGTATGTGTATTTTAATTGAAGTGTTCAGGTTATAATTTAAACTATCACCAGGAACAGTAGGAAGTAGGAGTAGGGACAATGGGACATTTCTTTACACACTTGATTTGTTTATAGAGTGTGTGGGTTTTCATAATCAAGCATTATGAAATATTATCACATTACTATTTTTAATATTTTACTTCAGTTAAAAACCCAAGAAAAAGGAAGAAAGGCAGGTGACAACTCTAGCTGTCATAAACTCATTTTTATGAATGATCTTTTCTTACCTAGTCCGTGTGCTAGTAGATGCCTGCGAGAACTAGAGGAGATTCCATACTGTATTCAGTGAAGATAGATATACAAGAGTGAGGATTGCTCAACTGGAGGGTCACTCCATCCCCAGTGGGTAGTAATTCATTCTATAAATGTTCCAAGAATTATTACATATCCCGAAAGCTTATTAATAATACATGTTTGGGTATTGAATAAATGGAGTATATTTTGTTTATCAAAATATAAATACTGGAGGTTTGAAACAAAGGATGTCTCCCAGCCCTCTAGAATGGTTTTATATTTCTGGATAAGCTCAGTGACTATTGATCATGGGTCTTTTTAAATAATGTGAACATGGCTCTGGTGAAATAAAAGGTAAAGAATGAACTTCAAAATGAAATTGGAGGCCTGCAGATTACCTAAGGTAAGATTCCTTCTGATGTGTAGAGATCATGATTCAAAAGGTCAAAGTTATGCAGCCCACACCACATGCATACAGGTAGAAGTCACTGGCTTGTTTTTATACAATAAAATAAGGAGAGGAAAAGAAGCAACAAATGGACTACAATAAATCTCACATAAGTTTAAAAATCAAACCGTAAAAAAATCAGTATCAGGATTCTCCACGGTGGAACACTCCACCAACCTTAAACTAGTAGTTTCAGATTTCAGTGCAAATCTTGTACTAAATTCTACTTTACTGAGTATCATAAAAAGACAGAAATTCTTTCATTTTTACTTATTTATTAACTAATGAAATTTCTAAAAGAGCATTTTAACTCAAATGCTTGTTAATTTTCCTCAACATATACTAAAAGGAGGGAAAAATATAATAACACAGGGAAAACATGATAAATAGGTGAATGATTGATTTTGATTCTCTAGTCTCTTTTCTAAGCAGTACAATGGAGTTTCAAAAACTTTTATCAATGATTAAAAGCATTATTTCCATAGGGAAATTTAATTCTTTGCAATCAAATGACAAACAAAAAACTATCAGCAAATCCTTCCTGAGTGCCTGCTCTGTGGGGGTGGCGAAGCACAAAGAGCTAAGGAAGCAGAGAGCAGTGCCTATATAGAAACCCCAGCTCTGAAGGTGGCAGTTTCCCAGTGGGTAAATTGTTGATAAGGGCAGATCCCTCAAATATGTTTATAAGTAAGAAACAAAAGAGACAGGATTGTTTCTTGGCCATCTGAGGATATAAAGCAAGGTAACCATCCAGGTAGGTACAGTAAACCTAGTACTTAGCATACAGAGTCAGGAACTCACCACAAGTTCAAGATCATCCCAGTCTACATAAAGAGTTCTAGGTCAGTAAGAGCTATATAACAAGATGCAGCACTCTCTCTCCAACACACGGGATAATAATAAAATAAAGAATGTAAAGAGGAAAACAAGAAGACAATGACCTGCAAACCAGAATGAAGAATTCAACCTTGCTGATACTGCATCTTAGACTTAAAAATTCCCATGAAGTATGTTTTGTCTTTAAGTTACCCAGTCTATGGAATTCAGTTATAGCCACTGAACTTATATAAGCCCATTGTCTGTGGGTAGAAATGGTGCAGAAAAGGATGACCTGTGAGTGACTACTCAGTGTTGGGGTGGGGAACTGTTTGGTTATGGAATGTCATTTTCCCATGACCTCTTCTTGCATTTTAGATATTCCTAAGCAAATTGTATGGAAGCCTTGTAGAGCTGTGCAGCCTCCCAAGAGTAAGTCTATTCCTGCTCTTGGTGCTGATCAGCAGTCCTTTCCCAAAGATAAGACCATTGTTAATAATTCTCATTAAACTCAGTTAAAATCCTGTTCTTCATGCAAACTCTATAAGCCTACCCTCACTTTAGACAGCAGGTATTTTTTTCTACCAATGATTATATTAGTAACAATTGAATCAAAATTTGAAGCCAAGGCTTATATAAAACACGTTCATCTTGCCAAAATATTATTATTGGAAAATGGATATGTCATATATAAACAGAACATAACAAATCCTTTAATTTAACAGAAGCCTTTCTGGGTATTAATCTTTGTCTTGGTATCACATCCAAATCTTATAAAATCCAATATGATGTTAATCTCATTTGGAAAAAAAATGCAATATATTTACTGAACTATTTTGCAATTGAGCAGAACTCATCCCGAAGCATTTCCTCAATGCTGAGATTAGATATTTCTCTCTCATCAGCTTTTATTCCTTTTCATTTGTTGTTAGAAATTTTCTCTGCTAATGTAATCCCAGAGGGCTTTTTTTTTTTTGCATCAAACATGATTTGATGGGTACCTCAGTTTTCAACCTTTGGTTTGTGCCATGTCCTGGATTTAATCAGCTATGTGTTTATAGTAGATCAAAATTAAAACAGAAAACCACAACGGTCAACTTACAGAGAATAAGATACCATGAAATGTTTAGCCCTAAATGAAACAGCTATGTCACATACCCTCCATCATGGTTCAGGGATCTATGTGGAAGGGGGGACAGAAAAAAAATATGAGARCCAGAGGTGGTGGAGGACTTCAAGGAAACTGTTTTCTAGACACAATTGGGCAAGTACCCATAAAATCTCACAAAGTCTGGCAGCATAAAAAAGACCTGCACAAGCTCAAACCAGAAAAATTCCCAACGCAAAGGGTAGAGGTGGGCATGAAATCACAGCCCTAACCAAGGATCTGTTGGCCATGGATAGCTGCTGGAAAAATGAAAGTTAGTGTCTTCAATGGAGTAGCTATGAGCATATCAGCCATGCTCTATGGCAAGCACTGTGCTTAGGGGTAGCTGGCCAACGCAAATTGACTTCCTGAGTTTATTTTGTCTTGTTTTGTTTTTAAGACTAAGAGAGAACATGAAATTGAGTGTGCAGGGAGCTGGAGGGTTTGGTAGGAGTGAGTCGGTATGCAAATGTGAAGGCTACTGGATGATGTCAGGTACGAACTTCCATTCTCCTCCCCACTTTTCATTCAGGCAGGGTCTCTCAGTTTTACTCAGAGCTCATAGAAATGGCTAATGCTGTTCCAACTTTCTCTGAGGATCCTGTCTCAGCCTTCTATAGGCTGGAATTATAGGCTAACCACTGCATCTATCTGGTATTTATTTTCTGGAATCCAAATTCTGGTCCTGAAACAAAGTAAGTGCTTTAATCCCTGAGTCATTTCCCAGCCCTGACTCATTATCTTTCAGTTGTATCTGTATGGCACTGATAHAACCTATTGTAGAATTTGTTGGTGGAATTACAGTCTAAAGCCATAGAAAGGCCAGGCCAGCTCAGTTATCTGTCCATCCTCTCTTCTCTCTGCTTTAGTCTGTTCATCCTGCTCTAGTATTTACTTTTATTTTGTCATCCACAGTTAAAAATGTAGTGTCTGAAACATTTTTTAACCCACACTTAGACTGATCTAGCTGCTAACAGTATCTTTAGTAGCCATCATTACTTATAGCCACCTACCTTAATACTATTTAATAAGCATTATAACCACATATTCTAAATGGTTCTCTGCTGCTGGAAGAAAACACTGACCAAGAGCAATATGGGGAGAAAAGGGTTTATTTTTTACAGGTWATAGACCCTCATCCAGAGACACTAAGCCAGAAACTCAAGGTAGAATCTGGAGGCAAGAACTGAAGCAGAGGTCACTGAAGAACACTGCTCACTGCTTCCTGGCTTCTTCTCTCTGCTTTGCTCAGACTTCTTTCTTAGATCAAGCCTACCTGCCCAAGGATGGAACCACCTCAAGTGGGCTGGGCATTTTTCACATGAGTAATCAAACAAGTTAGTATCCCCACAGACATGTCCACAAGCCAATATATTGGGGACAGTTCTTCAGTGAACATTTGCTCTTCAAATTATGTTTACATTTGTGAAAAATTGACAAAAACTCTGACATCTTATCTACCTAACTTTCTAGTATCATTCACTTAGCATTGTGACCATATTCATCTACCTCATTCCCTTCTTTATTTCTGAATTCCTTTGGTTTTCATTTTTTAATTTTGTTTAATTTTGTTTTCCTTTTAAAGAGTTCCTCACAGTTCTTGATCAAACCCCAATTCCCTGTGAGTAATAGTATCCACTAATTATTACAGTTAAGATGTCATACTTCATCTTCTGAGGTTGACAAGAAAGCCTTGCCATGTTGCTTAGCTAATAAATACATGTGGGGCACATGTGTTTAAGAGAATGTATCTTAACCCATTTCTGTGATCAAAAACAAGAAGTCCCAGTTGGTGGAGAATAGAGATCAGGGTCAGCTTAGCAACACCATCAAGTGACAGCTGCAGCCCTTTTATAAACGTAAACTAATCATCAGTGAGCTGTACAGGCTGTGCTCTACTAGAATAACGGGATCAAGAATTTTCAACTCATTCATTTTTTTCATTTCCATATGCCYGAACACCTGAGACACAAGAAACAGAGTATTTATCAAGCAAGCAAATGGAATATGGCTTCCACTTACTAGAGGCAGTAATGTGTTTCCCCTTTGCCATCAAAAATGTATAAGAAAATAGGAGAATTTTGATAGAAAATGGAAAGGAGTATAACATATGAACAGAAAATTGCGCTATAACAAACAATTATGTGACTGCATTGTTGGATGAGTTCAAAATAAAAATAAACATCTAGAAGAATGAGATAATACATCTTTTTCATCAGTGTATTTTAATTCAGCAACTCAGTTTGAGTGACAATGAGAACTGGGGGATGCTGGATTGTATCTTCTACCTATTGCTCCTGCCAGACAAGTCCAGCCCGAGGTGCTGTCAGATTCTTACTGAGGTAACAAGCCACTGCTTGAAAAGTGCCACATGAATTATTCTGAAAACGCATGGGAAATGTATTTGTGTTTTCTTGTAACCTCAAGCTTATAATTCAGTTTGGAGACCATCCTATATGAATGTAGAAACTCTGTAATTATGTTCATAAATTGTTTTTTTAAACATGCAAATGAGCGTGGTGCAAACTGCATGCATAAGTGTGGGGTGTGCTGTAGAGTGATGATCAATGCCCCTGGGATTAATCAGGAAAAAGTTTCTAGTGGTGGTGGGGGACTGAATTTTAAACAGAATTTGATATATTTGTTTATGTAGCACTCATTTTATGCTTTCTAATTATAAATATAATATATTCTTATAATCTTATGTCAGTAAATGTGCAAATTCCAAATTAGTAATTAAAAAAAACTACAATCCCATTGACCAAAGATCCTAATGAGCAAATGACAGGCAGACATTGAGGGGGACAAAGCCCTCAGGAGCCTCAGTCAACATCAGTCTACAGATCGATGCTCTAGTCACACACTGTTGCCAGGTAGCTAGACATTTAGGAATTTCCAAATTTTTGTTATTATAAACAATTCCAAAAAGCATTTTTGCTGATAACTTTCTTGTCCTAAGTATTATTTTAATATGCATTTAAAAAATTCACTCAATCATGATTTGTGACCGCTTTACACATCCTACATTTTTAATGTTCATGTATAATAAAAATATCACCTCTATATATTTATGATACTATGTGACACATTTCTGTACTTACCAGCATTTCCAGAAATGTGTCAACATGCTAATTGTTATTTTTCTCCCCCCTAAAAGTAATAATTTTATGAGTATGTAGTAATTTAGAAAATATAAATTGATATCATTAATGTATTAGTGAAGACCATTGTTATAGGCATACATAATGTTTTTGTGCACTGTGTAAAAGTTKTCCTTCTGTTATTAAAATGCTGATTTCTCTGCCATCATATCTTGTTTCAAAATCAAGACGGGACATTGTAATGCTTAGGTCAAGGCCAGGTTTGTGTAAACAATTCTTACCATCTAGTCTCTGCCCTGTCTGTAAATGCTGATCATCCAATGACTGGGCAGAAGAGCAAACAGGGCAGGGGGTCCACCACCCATGGGAAGGAGTGGAGGTGGTCAGAATTGGAGCCACAGGAGGAGAGGGCCTGAGAAGTCAAAAGCCCCAAAAGTCAGATCAATAATAATATGCAAGTATAATGGGATGTGGCTGGGAGGTGGACAGATTAGCATAGGAGATTACTGTAAATCATTTAACTGCCCAGTATTGAGGTAAACCTTGAACTAAACCATGGCTTCTCTGTGTGGTTATTGAGGACTAGCAAAGGAAATACAGCTACTGAATTGATTCACTGGTTATGTTTACATTAAAAATTTAAAAATAATTCATTTTATATATTGTTACTGCCCCTTTCAGGTAGATATGTCATCAAAGCTTCCCTAAACACTACTCTGGAGGACCATCTTTGGCTTCCCTCACACAAGCCATCATCATAAGTTTTGTAATAGCTCTATGAAAGACTTAGAATTTTCTACCACTTTCACATCTTCTGTTATAAGATTTATTTCTATTTTTATTTTATTTATTCAATGTTTATTTCTTTTGTAATTTTGTATGTGCATTGTATTATGTGTATCATGTATGGGCATGTGTACATGAGTGAGGTGTCTGTGGAAGCCAGGAATGGAAGAATACCCTGGGGTTGGAGTTACAGGCAGTTATGAGATGTGGGTGCTGTGAACTGAACTTGGACCCCATGCAAGACCASTACACACTCTTAACCATAATGTGGCATCTCTCCAGTTYTCATTCCTACTTTTAAAATGCCTGTTTTATCTTCATTATATCTCACTGACATTTATACTGTAGTTTCTTTTTTTAAAGACACAAGTAACATTTTCTAAAGACTTCCTGGATTATCATCTTAGTATTMTTACTCTCAAAACCCCCTTTCTTCAGAATTTTTCAAACATGTTCTTTAATCCGTTAATTTTGATAACCATTTTTTCTCTTTCTAATAAAATTTAAATGTAACCTCTTTTCTCCCATACATCACATCATTTACAAAGCATCCAAATTGTTATTCCCTGATTGCCCTTGTAGCCTTCCACTCCCTCTGTAGAGTCCCTGTATGACCTCTACCTACAACTCCCACAGCATCCTTTATCCTCATCTCAGCTGATGCTACTCCACAGAGCAGATAATACGTGGGTAGCTAATGGTGAACAAACTCAATATCTTTATCAGGATAGTTCAAGATCATAAAAGTGTATCTACTTACTATAGAAGGCAGTTTAAATTTACACAGAGGTTATCCTCGGTTTATCTCATTTCTCTAGTCACCTTTGTTATTCATCTACACCTGACACTAGGTTAATTTCTCAAGGATTCTGCAAAGTATATAACAAATGTATAACTGATTTCTATGATTTTCTACGTTATTTAGTTATTAAAGATAAAAAATAATTCAACAGACAGAATGCCCTAAGTTGTTTTCTATTGAGCTTCAGATATCAGGTGCTGGATCCTTTAATGATGGGATAATAGTGAACAAATATCAAATCATCCTCCTTCCACAGCTGTTCCAGAGAGGGCCGTTCCTTTTTCTTTCTTCACTTATGAATGGAAACTATGCCTAGTATTTGCAACAGAATCCCAAAACAAAGAACACACAGAAGTTGAAACACTCCAAGGACACTACTCCAGCCAGTCACCTATTTGAGAATTCACATCTGTTTTTCCTGGTCTGGATTCCAATAGAGAGAAGCAATAACCTCATATGAGCCAGGAAATAACCAAATCTATTCAAACTGAACCTTGTTTAATTAGAGTAAGAATGAAATCTGGGAAAAGAATTGTGGCATGCTGCAGGAAATATTTTAAAAAGTGGCATCTTCCCACGCTATTGCTGGCTACTCTCAGGACACAGAGACCCTGCTCTGTCCATGGTTAGCCCCAAGCAGTGACCACCCAACTCATGGTTCTCTTGCTGACCATTCTGCTCACATTTCCAGCCATCCACCCCCTGTGGTCAGCAGTCCCAAATCTCAGTAACCCAGTAAAATAAAAACTCTAGAGGCTTGGAATTTATAAGTCAGATTTATGTCAGTAAATTCTCACCCCACCAAACGCCCACACAAGAAACTCAGAGCCAATTGATATTGATATAAATTGCCTGCCTAGATAAGGCAAATAGTCCTGTAATTATCCACACCTTATAAGACATTCATAGTTACCTGTGGCTATTTAAAGCCATGAGGAATCTGGATCATCTTTATCTCCCTCCATCTTCCTTCTCCTCCTCCTATCCTTCTCTGTCCCTGAAATTCTTAGCTCCAGCTCCCCTTTCCCTGTCCAATCACAGGCTTCTTGTTGTATTAATATTTAAATTAATTAGGGGAAAATTCTGCTACACTTGTAAAGTATCCCTTAAATGATCACATATTTATAATTCATAAAATAACCAGAACCATCCATCACTGAGGGCAGGCACACCATAAGGAGAGAGCCTGTGAYTGGGCAGTGGAAAAGGAAGGCAGGCTGAGAATTTTAGAGAGTAGGAAGGAGAGACAAAGACAGAGAGAAGRTAAGRAGAGCATGAGATAAGATGGAACCTATAGGAGAGGAAGAGGAGCCTGAACCACACAGTCCTGGGAGCCATAATTATGGGAGATTTCTTAGATAGGTGATTAAATCATAAGTAGGGGGTGTTTGCCCCATCTAGGGGTATAGCTTGTGTTTATATCAATTGAGTTTTGAGTTCATTGTGCYGGTGTTTTGTAGGTTGAGAATTAATTAAARTAAATCTGACTGATAAWTTTTTTTTAAAAAAAAAGACTGATGCTGCAACTTCTTGACTCATTTGGGCTATATAGGTAGGCAGCTGTCTCTACAACTTGTCTCAGTGCTGGAAGCTGTGTTGGGCTTCCTATATTTTCAGATAATGTTGGTCGKTCTCAGATTTCTGACGGGGTTGAAAGACTACGTATAGTCTCAAAGCCAACCCAGGCTATTTACATTGAGAGAACAGATTTGAAAGGATGGTTTTCAGATGGCATACTATCTAAAGCCAGGACATAAGTCAGGTGTAGAATAGTAGTAAGTCTTTTAAGTTAGAATAGATGACAGAGTGTTCTATTTTATTGACAAAAAAAATGATGTACTGGGTGTTAGGTCTATCTTGTACTTTATAAATTACAAAATGGTAATAGTTGTGCTCAATTTATATTTGAGAGAAAAGTTTTATTATATGAACAGAAAGGGTGAAATGGAAGACTCAGCACATAGTGACTGGAAGGCAAAAGTGATGCCAGCTAGGTCTTCTGTGACAAAGCCAATTTTCTTATTTCCCTTTGGGCCTCTAGAAGGRCATTCTTTGCCCCAATTCAACTGGAAGCAGACAAAAGAAGATCATAGTCCCAGTTCCTTATGTTGGGGTGGATGGTTCTGGTTATTTTATAGCTTTGTGCTCATTTAAGGGATACTTTACGAATGTAGCAGAATTTTCCTCCAATTAATTTAAATATTAATACAACAAGAAGCAGGGGTGGTGCCATGTTTTTTTTTAATATTTCCCACAAGCGTTGCAGAGAGACAGACTTGAACTCCTGTAGATAAGGGTAGGAAGACTACATTGTTTGGTTTTCAGACCCCTGGAAAAGGGTCTGGGGTGAATATTTTACATATCAAATCAGATCTGGCCTCCAGGTTCTCCCAGCACCCATCCTTCAGTCCACACCTGGTCTATCCTACCCCCACTGCAGAACTTTTCAGCCCAGAGGYTAGGTTGCCCTTTCCCCAGAGGCTATAACCCACACATTTTGCTCTCCTCCTCTTCTCCTCCTCCTCCTSCTTTTCTCTCTCTGCATATGTTCCCATTCTCCTTTTCTCTTCCCCCTCCCTGCCTTCCTTYGGGCCAGTGAACTGCCTCCCCTTCCCCAGAACAGCTTTCCAATAYACCTTCTAATCTGGTTTAAATTGGCTCACGTCACTACAGGRGAAATAACCTATTATATGTTAACTAACAAATATGACTCCTATGTTTGAAGTGCAGTATCCTAGAAAACGACAATGTATGGYTTTCAGTGCRMGACATGGCTTTAGGGCATTGCAAAAAATACCCTAAGTCTAACACTGCTTCCCTAGAAGAGGCAAGAGGAGTGTGTAGGGTATAGTCATAGAGAAGGACTAAGAATGTTAGTCTTTAGCTAGTTGGATAGATACTAACCTTTATCTGTGAAAGCCAGTTCACAGTTAGAAAAAGGGGTAAGTGTGTGTGTGTGTGTGTGTGTGTGTGTGTGTGTGTGTGTGTATCTCAGAAGCATACCACCAAAGAAATGAGGACAAGTGACTTACTCCAACAATGGCCATCTGAGTATGTATGTAGCAAATGATCTACAATAATCATCCTGACAAAGCTCATCTAGCTATAGGAGGACACAAGAGTCAGCAAAATGAGGCATGAATAAAATTCACAGGTCAATGATAAGAAGCTATAAAAATCAAGCCAAACAGAGACATGGAACTTAATGAATCAATGCCAGAGCACTAAATTTCAACAGAACTACAAGGGCACACTTGTTCACACCAAAATAAAATAAAAGCCTTTGAAACTTAGAGACAATTCATTACAAAGGACCCACTTAGAAGAATAATAGGAAAATGAGATTGAGAATGAGAAACTTCATACAACTGCTAGAAGGAGAATGTCTTGTTATATAAGTTCAAGAAAAAAAGGGAAAGCAATTGAAATTATTCAAAGAGATGTTGCTAAAAAAAAAAAAAAAACTTCCAATTCTGGGTCAAAGGGCATCCAATGGAGTGTCATAATGAAAATTATTCAAAACAGACTATGGAGTGGTTGTACCTAAACAGGCGACCACATAAAACTCAAGTAAAAAAAAAGAATGAGAACTACCAGAGAAATGTAAATGATCAGGAATTGTCAAACTTGGATAAGGTTGTGAGTAGATTTTTTTCTGTAATAAACCTCATAAGCCGGGATGGTGTATTCAAAGAGCTGAAATAAAAGTGATCAAGATTGCTATACTTTGGGGGAACTGTCCTTTAGTGAAGAGGAGACAAAAACTTACCAAAACAAAGAAAATCAAGTGCTCCATCAGCACTAGGCCTTCTGTTGCCTGTGCCCTAGACAGCTCTCCACCTGACCCTACCTGCCCTTGGGGGTTGGGGACAAGTTGGCACAGAGTCAAAGAC
>BDUI01009124.1:17918-28507 GCA_002335545.1 Apodemus speciosus | reverse complement strand
TCCAGACAGCTTTATCTCTGTGGTTCCTACCCAGAGGCTCCGAGCAATTTCAAGGTTGAGGGGGCAGCAACTGTCGGGAATTCTTCCCAGTTGTTGCTTATTTCTTTCAGAGTTGTACCAGGAACGCAGGGCTGCATCAGAGGGAGACGCTGTTTATGTTTCTTTCTGATCGCCTAGACTCATCGGACCTTTCGAGGGCTAGGATGCTGAGCCCAGTTAGGGAATATGCCAGCTCCTACATCTCCTCATGTTACCATGCTATGGAGACATGCCACATTCTTATTCTACACAGAGTTCATCAGCACATAGCATCTGCATCCTGTGCACAGAGAGAAGTATCCACCAGAATATTCTCTCTTGCTTTACCTCGACAGGATAATAGATATAGTCTACCTCTCTACCTCAGTGATGATCACATGCATCTCACTTCTGTGCTACAGCCCTTCCAGAAGCTTCCAACCAGTAAATGGTATTAACCACAAGGGACAGAAAGCAGTATGGCTGTATAGAACTGTCACTGTGCCCACACACTGCTTCTCACCTAGTGGACCTTACATCACCCACTCAGATCCTCTGAAACCCACGTCCCCCTCAATTATCTCAAAGCTATTAGAAAGACAAACTTCAGGTTGCAGATAATAAAAGCATTTTCATAATAAATACTACCTTCAATGTTTCATCTCCAGCTGCGGGCCTCGCTGCCCTGAGCCATACTCCAATCTCCCGTGTAAAATCCTCTTTTATGCTGAGCGCTGAGCTGAGGGAAGGTTCCAGTATGCTTGCCACTGGCTAAGTTTCTGTTCCTACAGTACACCATGGTCCACTTTGCAATGGACTCTTCCTGAGACAGTCGAGTTTTACCAAGAGAAACTGTAGATGCAGGAATCTCACATCCCTGGGGACACACCCCAGTATAAAGCCAGCTCTCCTGTGGGCATGGAAAGTGGGAATGGCAAAGCAGTGGGAAACCTTGACTTTAGACTGCTCAGCCTTTGCAATGACAGAAGGTACCCGCTGTGAAGCTGTGCACATGCTGGTAACATGTGCACTGATACTTCCATAGCCATTCCAAAGCATGGCTGCTCATGACAGCACCRGTGAAAACCCATCACCTTGTCGCCTGTTAGGGTGATTAAGGGTTGGTACCTTGTTCCAGGAAGCTGTGTTTAGGTCTCAAGTGAACCTTCATATTTATGACACTAAGCTGCACAGTGACTATCCTTCATATGGAGAAGATGCAGTCACTTGGGCTTCCTTGTGGAACCTTCTGGAAGGGTCAGGAGATGGTCTTTGGTCCATGCCTTTAACCTGATGAGCAGCCCATCTCAAGGCCAAGATGGTCCCAGTGCATATTAGGTCATCTCCACTCATTCTGCAGCTTCACAGACCAACCACTAGTCTGCCAGGGTCTTTAGCAAGGTCTTACAAGGGACTGTGTATATGAAGTCCATGGGCAGGACCCTGGATCCCTGGTGACCTCCTCCACAAGTCTTCCTTCCTTTCTTCTAGTCTCCCAAGTTGATTAAGCTCATTCTGCATGACCTTCACACACTGAGACCTTCTCTAGGGGTCACACATCTACCTTCATCAGTGTGGATTCCAAGCCTGCCTCTCTCACATGCTAACTGTGAACCTCTGAAAAATCAAGGGACTCCTCTATAATCAGAACATGAGGCTGTTACCTTAAGAGAATTCTGAGTGCTTGTGAGAACACCCCCAGAAAATAAGACAGAAGTCTTGCRACCTCGGGTTCTTCAAAACATGGAATTGTGCTTTGGATGTGTTCTGATGCTCTTCCCAGGTRTAGCATGTAGGAGAACCACTCATCACTGACTGATCATTATACTTACAATTAAATGTATAAACTGTCCATATGCCTCTGTGGAAAAACTAGCCTTTGCCCTGTACAGTTTGTCCTTGCTGATTGTATACAGGTGGAACTCATGAGAACTTTACTCCTGTGACCTTTCTCAATTGAAAGGATATAAATTTTATGAATAAAGTTGGCTATTGCATGAGACTTCTGTCTGCCTCATTTATAGGCCCCATTCTCCCACAGCRTCTACAACAGTGGCACCCTTATGTTCTGAGCTGCATTTTCCATTTGCTAAAGTGTAAGTTAGAAAACTGTCAGTAATTATCCTCCTCCTTACACCAGAGAGGGTGACAAGGCTCAGAGGTCCCGTGCATCAAAGATAATCGCCACTCACATTTATCTAAATKTCCCTTTCCAAAGACATCAGTGGTCTGTTCTTCCTAATTAGAAAATCGGTTTGTCCCCTGGGAGAATGGCATGAGATTCATCTCTGTGCCATTGACTTTCACCGAATCCACTGAAACATCCATCCTTGTTCTTTCTCAAGGGTGAAATAAACGCAGACAAGGGGCCTAGTGCTAGGCTGAGATCTCAGAGATGAAGATGTTTGTAAAAGGAACTGATTAATAAGTGAGTGATTCCAAGTGTTCAACACTAGGCGRGCTGAGTGTTTATCACACAGCACCAGAGCAGGGAAATGAGAGGCTCAGGACAGTCCCAGATTGATTAGGACAATGTCCAAGGATGCTCAGAGTTCAAGACCAAGTCTATACATTTACCTTTCATCTGAGTACATGACACGGGTTGCCTTGAGTCTCCAACTCAAGCCCAGGCACTCATCTCAATTACAAGAGGCCTTGGAGCTGGGCTGGGGACCCACACCAGCTACGACCAGTCATACAGAACACCACGTACTACCCTTTTTGGTCTTCTAGGGCTACATGACAGAAAGCCACACCCTGGATGCTTTACCAACCCAGGAAGCTGGGCATAGAGAGTCAAGTGGTCAGAACTCAGTGTCTGGTGAGCCCTGCCCCCATCCTGCAGTTGGCTGGCTCCTTGATTTCATGTGTTCATGGGACTTTTCCTGTCTATGCACACAGAGGCAATAGAGTGGGAAAGAATACTCTGAGTGTCAGACTTGGACCTATCTCTTAGACCTTATTTAAATCATCCCCTAAAGACTGGTTTCCCCACAAATAACTCACACTGGAGGTTATATATGTATTTGGAGGAACGGATGCGATTTGGTGCATGTTATTTAAAAAGGAGTCGAGAGTATTCTCTTTGGACCATTTCAACAGTTAGAGACTCGTGATCAGATCCCTGCCTTAGGAGAAAGAATGATTAGGAGAAAAGATTCAGAAAGAGACTATGTGCCTGCCATTTGTCATCCTCCTGACCACAAACAGGGGGAAAGAGGAAATGAGGGAAGGAAAGAGACAAATCCGCGCTGCCGATTCACAATCCTGCAGGAGAGGGAGAAGATGAGAGAAGTACAAACCCGTGTTCTGTGATGCTGAGCACAGCTCAGGAAGAACCCTTTAAAGTAATGAGAAGAAAGCCAGCTCTGGGGACGCCAGGCAGGGCTGTTCTCAGGGCCAGTGAGGCTCTCTGCCCTGTGCTTTAAGGGCTGTGAAAGGCTCTCAGTTCTCAGAGGATNTCCCTTTCCAAAGACATCAGTGGTCTGTTCTTCCTAATTAGAAAATCGGTTTGTCCCCTGGGAGAATGGCATGAGATTCATCTCTGTGCCATTGACTTTCACCGAATCCACTGAAACATCCATCCTTGTTCTTTCTCAAGGGTGAAATAAACGCAGACAAGGGGCCTAGTGCTAGGCTGAGATCTCAGAGATGAAGATGTTTGTAAAAGGAACTGATTAATAAGTGAGTGATTCCAAGTGTTCAACACTAGGCGRGCTGAGTGTTTATCACACAGCACCAGAGCAGGGAAATGAGAGGCTCAGGACAGTCCCAGATTGATTAGGACAATGTCCAAGGATGCTCAGAGTTCAAGACCAAGTCTATACATTTACCTTTCATCTGAGTACATGACACGGGTTGCCTTGAGTCTCCAACTCAAGCCCAGGCACTCATCTCAATTACAAGAGGCCTTGGAGCTGGGCTGGGGACCCACACCAGCTACGACCAGTCATACAGAACACCACGTACTACCCTTTTTGGTCTTCTAGGGCTACATGACAGAAAGCCACACCCTGGATGCTTTACCAACCCAGGAAGCTGGGCATAGAGAGTCAAGTGGTCAGAACTCAGTGTCTGGTGAGCCCTGCCCCCATCCTGCAGTTGGCTGGCTCCTTGATTTCATGTGTTCATGGGACTTTTCCTGTCTATGCACACAGAGGCAATAGAGTGGGAAAGAATACTCTGAGTGTCAGACTTGGACCTATCTCTTAGACCTTATTTAAATCATCCCCTAAAGACTGGTTTCCCCACAAATAACTCACACTGGAGGTTATATATGTATTTGGAGGAACGGATGCGATTTGGTGCATGTTATTTAAAAAGGAGTCGAGAGTATTCTCTTTGGACCATTTCAACAGTTAGAGACTCGTGATCAGATCCCTGCCTTAGGAGAAAGAATGATTAGGAGAAAAGATTCAGAAAGAGACTATGTGCCTGCCATTTGTCATCCTCCTGACCACAAACAGGGGGAAAGAGGAAATGAGGGAAGGAAAGAGACAAATCCGCGCTGCCGATTCACAATCCTGCAGGAGAGGGAGAAGATGAGAGAAGTACAAACCCGTGTTCTGTGATGCTGAGCACAGCTCAGGAAGAACCCTTTAAAGTAATGAGAAGAAAGCCAGCTCTGGGGACGCCAGGCAGGGCTGTTCTCAGGGCCAGTGAGGCTCTCTGCCCTGTGCTTTAAGGGCTGTGAAAGGCTCTCAGTTCTCAGAGGATTCCTGAAATGGGCCTCCTAACCTCATTGTCATGCATACATCTATTATGCATTCGGCAAACTCTCAATTATTCAAGAAGTAAACCAGTATTTCCTAAGGAAACCACCATAACGAATGAAGCCTTGCTCTGTGTGGGCTGATTTGTCATTATCATCCTCTTGAAAAGGCTTGGATTTCTTTTCCGTTCTTTATGTGAGGCAAAGAATTCCACGAAAGGTTTGTTATCAGACTGCTAAGCCAAAGCCAACCCTGAGGTAATTAGGATAAAAAAATATACAAATTAATTTTTTTTTGTAGCATGGACAATTGCACTGGCATGACGTTGCTCATTTAAAATTAAAAAACTCAAAAATGTAAAGCCAACCACCAGCCTGGGTGTTCTGCACAAATAAATTCCAATGGTTATCAACTTAATCCTTGCAAATGTTGCAGGCATTTCTCTACATAGGAACATAAATTGTGTTTATTAGTATACTGCACCAAATTTGTAGCTGCAGTTGACAACTGAGGCCCTATGCCAAGAATTTATTTATAGCCAGACCAATAGTCAACTTGGTAGCCTGGTATGTTATTCTCTTAAATAAATCAACATATTCTGCTAAATTCATATTTTCTTACAGTACGTTTATGATTTTAAAGCTTTCTACTCTATCATTTGCTGTGTACTTTTTAAAGAAAGGTTTGTTTATCTACCTATTTTTTGGTGTGTGTGTGTGTGTGTGTGTGTGTGTGTGTGTGTGTGTGTGTGTACATGCATTCAGGTATTCTCAAAGACAAGAAGGAAATGAGCTATGCTTTGAACCAAATTTACAGATTTTCACCTGTCCCGTATAGGTGCTGGGAACTAAACAAGGGTTCTCAACAAGACTAGAAAGTATTCTTAGCTTCTGAACCATATCTCCAATAATGCATTGAATACTTTAAAACTGGATTGTTTAAGAGTGATTACAGTCTTTCTGGGCTTTAGAGTTCATCATTCAAAGGAGACAGACACAGTCAGGAAAGGAATTCAAAGTAACTTGTCTGTGGTTTAGTGCTAATAAATAACCAGTCCTAAGCATTCTAACTTTTACTAAGCCTTCCCACCTCTTCCCCCAGCCCCCGTATTTCTTAATACTCTGAGGGACGAGGATCTAAGGCTATCTCCATCATCTGGGTCTGTCTGCAGGTGAAAGTGAGAAGAATCTGGTCTCATAAAGAACAGCCTGATCCAAATCAGCATGAGTTACTCGCTTCTACTCTGGCCCCAGAGTGACAGTGCAGACACTGCCTCATCAATCAGGAACTGCAGCAGTGTGTTATTTATTAAACACTGCCCTTGACTGGTTGACCGAGGGACATCTGAAGGCCTCCAAGATGGATGACCGTCATCACTGGTCCCAGGTGCAAGTTGTGATGGCCACACCATGRAGTTACCTTGGCATCCTTGAGCTTTCCAGATGGTCAGCAAGYGGAAACATAGCGTGAAATAGGACAGCAGTGTCTCTGGTAGGCAGCAGTGTGGCCTGTGAAGACAGACCACTCTGGGACAAGTCCCTTCTTTTCTGCTTCCCAGTTGCATGGCCACAACCAAGTGGGATAACCTACAAAATACCTTGCATAGCTTGAAGGATTCAACCTGCACCAAGGCCTGCTTATAGCAGGTGCTGTGCTCTGAGAACAGTAAGGAGTGAGAAGCCACTCCRGATCTTTGCTACTCTAAGTGTTCTCTGGAAGAGAGAAGCAGACGAGATGGTGACAGAATAACATATTTCTTCATGTCAGTTGCTGTTCATTTAATTTTCATAAAGATGCTAAGAGGATGATCTGGTCAGAGAAGGCAGACCTGTATAGTATCAAGCAAATGAGGCAAAAAAAAAAAAAAGTCAGGATTGGAGGGAGCCCTGGCTTTTGGGGGTAGCTTTTGGGGCCCACTGAGATGAGTATTCCACCTTCACAAGTGACACAAGGTTTTCTCTGTGACTTCCCCACAGAAATCATCACAACACTAAAAGATACCAGGGATTGATCACAATGGACTTGCTATTCCAAGAAACCAAATGTGGAAGGAACCTACCACGGAGGCATGATAGGATCTTTGAGTTATATCACTCAGAAAAGCCTGCATGAAATGATAAGCTCTCATAAGATAAGGCCTTTCAAMAACCCAGCATGGATGAGAGAGGTTCACAAGCCTGCAGCCCTTCCTGAGGACTTAGTAACAGAGGATGGCTTCTGGGGACAGAGAGTCATTTTTCTTCAGGGTCATGGCCCCTAATAGGTTGCCATACTCTGGTGAATGGCCCCATGCCCACATTCACACAGGCAGCACAAGCTGGTTTCAGATTCTAAGACCAATGAGATGCAACTGTGTGTGAGCAAAATGGAGTGTGAGGCACAGGAGCTAGCCTAYACTCTAAGCTCCTCAAGATTGTGTTATTTATTATTTATTTATTTATTTATTTATTTATTTACTTATTTTATGAGTACACCATAGCTATCTTTAGACACGCCAGAAGAGGGCATTGGATCCCACTACAGATGGTTGTGAGCCACCATGAGGTTGCTGGGAATTGAACTCAGGACGAGCAGTCAGTCTTCTTAACTGCAGACTACTGTTAAGAGGTTGCATGAATATCAGAAGAGACTTTGAACTTCGGTCTTTTAAACATCTTTGAGACTGTAATAGACGATGGGTACTTCTGCGGTTGGACCAAATATACTTTGTGTTGTTAGCRCTATATGCCTATGGGGGCCAGGGAGTGGAATGTTGTAGTTTGAATAGCTATGATCTCCATAGACCCGTGTACTTGACTGGTTGGCTCACAGGGAGTGGCACTATTCAGAAGTATGACCTATYGGAGTAGGCGTGGCCTTGCTGAAGCAGGCGTGGTCTTGTTGGGGTAGGTGTGGCCTTGTTGGAGTTAGTATGGCCTTGTTAGAGGAAGTATGTCACTGTGGATGCTGGCTCTGAGGTCATGTATGCTCAAGCTATGTCCATGTTGCTGCCTATGGATCAAGATRTAGAACTCTCAGCTCCGTCTCCAGCACCAGGTCTGCCTGCATGTTGCYATGCTTCCCACCATGATGATAATGGACTGACCTCTGAAACTGCAAACCAGCCCCAATTAAATGTTTTTCTGTATAAGAGTTGCCTTGGTCAGGTGTCTCTATACAGCAACTAAGGCAGACATATTAGTTTGAGGACAGCCCTTTTTGACTTTCCAGATTTAATGAGCAAGCACAGAAAGTCCACATGACTTAATTTCTTTGCAAGAAAATGTCGCCCATTAACACCCACAGGTTAAGACATTCACAGGCTCTTCCCTACAGACTCATTAGCATATGAGATGARTCTCTTGTCGCATTAGCACCCTTGACATACCCTGCGATAATAACATTAGAGAAGTTTGCCCACACTCTAAAATCAGAGTTCTCTGCAAGACTCAGGGTTGGAGCATCTGCTTAGCTGTTGTAGCTAACGGGCTAGTGTCTGTGATGGGCTAATGGGTCTGTGATGGGCTAATGAGTCTGTGATGAGCTAGTGTCTGAGAAGGGCTAGTGTCTGTGATGGGCTAGTGTCTGAACTGGGCTAGTGTCTGAGCTGGGCTAGTGTCTGTGATGGGCTAGTGTCTGTGATGGGCTAGTGTCTGTGATGGGTTAATGGGTCTGTGATGGGCTAGTGTCTGAGAAGGGCTAGTGTCTGTGATGGGCTAATGTCTGAGCTGGGCTAGTGTCTGTGATAGGCTAATGGGTCTATGATGGGCTAATGAGTCTGTGATGAGCTAGTGTCTGAGAAGGGCTAGTGTCTGTGATGGGCTAATGTCTGAGCTGGGCTAGTGTCTGTGATTAGCTAGTATCTGTGATGGGCTAGTGTCTGAGCTGAGCTAGTGTCTGTGATGAGGTAGTGTCTGAGCTGAGCTAGTGTCTGTGACGGGCTAGTATCTGTGATGGGCTAGTGTCTGTGATGAGCTAGTGTCTGAGCTGGGCTAGTGTCTGAGCTGGGCTAATGTCTGTGATCAGCTAGTGTCTGTGATGAGGCTGGGGCAGTAACTGGGCTCTAGAACCACAAGGGACAAACTCAGAGAATCAGCAATCAAGGTTGTCCTGAAACAGTGCCGCCTGCCCTAGGCTGTCCCATCGGTGGCTCTTAAGACCACCCAGCTTGCTATCTTCAGGATAAAGCCACGATTCCCCACTTGCTGCATTGCACGTGACCTAACACTGGTGTTTCTGCTAAGTATTAGACCTCATGTTGAGGAGAGTCATGTGAAGGCATCCCACTTGTGTAGTTATATGAGGCTCCCATCTAGGCTGATATTTTCCCCTTTCCGGGTAGTTTGTTTCCACTGAATTCTGTTTTATCAAACTTGCTCTAGCAAAATAGTCAGTAGCCAAGAGCAGTGGGTTGCATCTAGGAAAACACAGGCATGCAATATTTTATAAAAGCTTTGATATTCAATTCTGTTTGACACTCAAATAGAATATTTAGGACAAATCAAATAAAGAGCTTAGCAATGTGCTGTCACAATGGCAAACGTGGGAACAGCATCTCAACCTGCTCCTCACACACATCTCAGGTCCACCCCCCTGCTTCTTCCACCCGACTTCATGGCCTCCTTCATCATTATCCCACCAAGGACAGTTTGTGCTGCCCAATTACTTGTAGATGTGCACGCTTCCACAGAAACACTGTCAACCCATCAGGGACTACATCCTTAAAGAAAACTGAGTTTCCCTCTTCTGGAAGCTCGTAACTGCCAATGGCTCCCTAACTAGGGATAGAACTTCTGCTCACCTCCTCATGTCATGTTAGATTTTCTCTGGCCTGAGTCAGAGTAGACCTTATGCACGCCATCTGTCGCAAAGGCTGTGAATTCACATGAGCAACTGCTCCACAGTATCTGGAAGACTCTGCCCAGGACTTTAACAATCTTTCTACCAGGAGCCTGGGAGGCAGGAGGAGTGGGTATGCTATTTATACAGCAGAGTATTATTCAGATGTTAAGAAAAATGATTGTCTGGAGAGATGGTTTAATGGTTGAGAACACTGACTGCTCTTCCAGAGAATCTGGGTTCAATTCCCAGCACCCACATGGCTGCTCACAGCTATATATATATAACTCCAGTTCCAGGGGATCTGACACTTTACACAGAGATACATATAGGCAAAACACCAATGCATATTTTTTAAAGTAACAAATGAATTGGTTTTTTTAAAGGAAAAAAATAAAATCATGAAAGTCAAATGTGAATGGATAGAGCTACAAGCAATGGTACTGAATAGACAACCTAAACCCACAAGAGAGGCAAATGTTATATGTTTCCTCTCACTTTCAGGTGCAGACAATCATACTGAGTAGATAATGTACATCCAGAAGAGAAACAGATGTTACATGTTTCCTCTCATTTCCAGATGTTAGCCTTGAAACTTCAGACTAAACTTCAAATATTCCTCTATGTGGAATACCCATACAGGTCAGARAAAAGCCAAGGAGTCTTGCAAGGGAGAGAGAGCCTTCAAGGGGAGGAAGACAGGGTGATACACAGGATTGGAGGAAACAGTGGACAAGGAGGTCTAACTGGAGGAAGACAGGAGAGCAGGGTGGAGCAGGAAGTACAGGGAAGGACAACAAGCAGGACAGACAATTGAAATCATATGGAAACCCGCTACTGAAACATATGCATCCATGCATGCATACATRTATATACACATACATATACATACATACACATTCATTCATATACATGCATACACACATACATGCATATACACATTCATGCATATATATACATACATACACATACATACACACATACATATACATATATACATTCATGCATATACATATACACACTCATGCATATACATGCATG
>BDUI01009123.1:39897-51081 GCA_002335545.1 Apodemus speciosus | reverse complement strand
CAGGGCACAGAGGAGGAGCTGAGCCCAGATCGAGGGAGCACCCATTTGATCGGCAGAGAAGCAAGTGGGGGTCAATAATCCACCTCTTCTATGTACTGAGCTCTTAGACCTTACACAAGCTCTTGCCTTTCATTGTTTGATCACCTTACTAGTTAGAATAATTAAATCAATAATTTATATGTGCATGAACTTGTAATTTAGACCATTGCTCTTTTACAATTTCATTTAACCTACAAAACAACCATGTTCAAAACCTCAGGGACCTAGGCTGATAGACACTCATCTATGATGTCAGAGCTGGTGCCAAGACCCATGCCAGCCCCGTAGTGACTCTGGAGTCTAAATCATAGTCACTGCCCCTCTGCCAGTGGGGTAGTGTTCCTCTTGCCTGAGCCCAGCTCCTACCTCTGTCCACTGTGAATGCAAAGAAGCCATTTTCCCACAGAGGAGGAAATTGTGGTAATTGGTATAAGAGCTGTGTGGCAAGGCAGACGTTTCCCCAGGCCCTCCCTCTCACGGTCCATTCAGAGAACAGCACGGCATCTTAAAAGCTTACATGTCTCTCTCCACTTCTAGTTTTATGTTCATTTTCTGGGCATAGAATGAGTTCAGAGCACAAATGGACTTCATCCAGTCAGGTCTAAGATGCAAGCTCYACCGGGCATGTGCCCAGKGCTTACCCTGCCAGCCCTCTGTGAGTGGATGTCCTGTGTGGTTCCTAGGTAGAGTCGGTGATGGGATAAGAGCTGGCATCTTGCTCTGTTACAGAGATGGCATCAATCGAAGAGCATGGCCTGTGATGTCACATGATTGGWGAAGAGAGGAGCTGAAGAGAGGAAGATAAAGAGAAGGGGAAGGGAGAGGAGGAGAAGTGGGGGTGATGCAGAAGAAAGAGGAGCAGGAGGAGGGGTAGGAGGAAGAGGAGGAGGAGCAGGAGGACAGGGAGGAGCAGGACATAGAAGAAGAGGAGCAGGAGGAGGGGAGGAGGAGGAGGAGGGGGAGGAGCAGGAGGACGGGGAGGAGCTGGAAAGGAGGAGCAGGATAAGGGAGGAGGTGAAGGAAAAACAGGAGGCAAAGGAAGAAGAGAGGAGGTGTGAGAGAAGCAGAAGGAGGAGGGGCAGGAGGAGGCAGAGGATGAGGAAGGAGCTATTGGCAGAATTCCAGGTTCTGGGGCTCTAGCTCCACGGAACTCGGGGAATAAAAATCAGACTTCGAGCTGTGCAGGTTCCAAGTCACAGGGCCTCCATGGCTGGCAAGCATCAAGCCGGAAACTCTGCTGAATAGAGCCCTAAATGTTTTTTTGTTTGACATTCATGCTTAACAGAAAATGATGAATCCATTAGCAACCCCTTCCGTTGCCAAAAGAAACAGACTCGCACTCGGCGATTGCTTTCACTGTGCTATCAAGCCACCACATGCTCGGYTCACAAGGCTGACAGTCATCCATCACTTTCAAATGGGTTTAGAGGTACAGTTGTCTTTGTCTGAAGTGTGTGGACAAGTCAGCGTGAATGAGGCTCATTAAAACAGACTGACCCAAACGGTTTAAATGGGATTCGCGGTAGGGGGAGAACGTTTTATTTGAGGTTTGTTTGGAATTATTTTGAAGTTTGTCACTAATTTTAAAAAACAATGGGCTCATTTTCCTAACTCCTTTTTCATCCCTAAGATGTGTTCAAGAGAACAAATAGCTATATTATACACTGACTCAAAAACATGCTCTTTGGGAAATGAATAAAAAGATCCCATGATTATGAAATTTCAAGAGTTCCCTTGTGCTCTAGAACAGGGCACATTGAAATGGCTCCACAGAGCACCGCCAAGTTTCTCTCTCTCTCTCTCTCTCTCCTCAGCCCCTTTCTGCCAATTYATAAATGGCATCTTTGAATATCATCTTTGGACCTGTTTTTTATCRTCTCAGATGGCCTCTCAAGGAATGCATTCCAAAGTCAGTGATTCCAAAGATGGATTAAATCCTCCATAAAATGGGTTTAAATATTGCGAGGAAGGCACCTGGTTGTACACATCTGGGCCTTGCAGAAYACCACTGGATTCTGAACACTTCAAGATGTTCAATAAGGTGGAATATGTTAAATATGACCAAATGCACCTTCAGTGTGAGCCTGTGGGATCTCTCTCTGTCTTTCTCTTTCTCCCTCCATCCCTCCTTTCCCCTCCCACATTCCTCCTCCCCCTCCCTTCCTCACTTCTCCTCTCCTCCCTTTCACTCTAAATTGCTATTAAATTCATATAGAAATGTAAATAGGACAAAAGTAATGTCTTCAATGTGGTGAATGTGGCCAATTTTCCAAGGACCTTGACCTCTTTGCTACAACAATTACAACCTTAGTTTACTGGATTCAGTAGATTGGAGGAACCTGGTTGAGCTTTAAGGAGGACTGTGTGTTCACAGGAGTGAGTTTAGTAAGACCTAAGAGATTCCACTTTTTTTCAACCCTCAGAAAAACATTTCAATATTCGGATTTAAAGTTGTGCTAGTATATACTGGCTGGATCCTAGCATTATTCCCGAAATCATATTCATTGTAGATATCAAGGACTCAGGAAACCACTTGGGCTTCAGGCTGGCTCTCCAGGATCCCCCTACACCCACGTATTCCCAAGGCAGCCCAGGTGAGACTCTCAGTTCCACAGAAGCCTTTGCCACCGCAATGGATCATTGTTGAAAGTGAGATGCAAACTAAACTATAAAGATGAAATCTCATTAATTATGGTATTATAAATGATCTATAACAAGGATAATTTCTTAGTGTTAACCCCTAATACTCCCCAAAACTTTCTAAGCCCTGTCAGCAGATTTACTGCATAAAATGTGTATGTGGTACGTACACGTGTCCGGCGTCACATCTTTACTGTGAGAAGCTAAACTGAGTTGTCACAATGATTTGACAAAATTAACCAATGCAGTAATTGCTTGCCACCATGATTCCCTCCTCAAGAATGTCCGAGGCAGATGTTAAAATACACATGTGCACTTGAAATGTAAAGTAAAACGAAGGAAATTCTTAAGACCCCGTGGCTCTAACCCATTGAGTGTCCATTCAAATCAAGACTCTTGTCTCGCCAAGCCTCCTGATCGGGTTTCTAAGTGGCCCGACAAGCAATAATCCCACAGGAGGAAGGAGGAGGGACAGGAGGAGTCCAGAGCCTCATTCTCTCTAGAAACAAGTGGACATCTCATGTCTCAGGACACCTCCAGGGTCAGAGGCAGTAACTATGAAGTGCGAAGGACTGTGGTAGAGTGTATGGCTTCTATAGGGAGCGAGGCCAAATCAGGCCAAATCCAGCTTCCACCGGAAACATTTCACAACAGTAGGAAAAGCRCCAGGGACATAGTCCCCAAGCACCAGGGGCTGAGGCTGATCTCCAGGAGCCATCTTAAACAAAGCTCCACATGGTGACATGTGCTTGGTATCCCAGTGCTGGGGAGGCCGAGACAATCCTCTGGGCTCCCTGACCAGCCTGGCAAGTCTACTTCCCGAGTTCCAGGACAGGGAGAAGCAATGTCTTAAAACAAAACAAAACGGCAGCAACCCAAAACAAAACAAACAAACAAGGTGCTCAGGATCTCCATGGAGCCCAAGGAGGGTTGGTACTTAGACTTTTCCTAAGCCTCTGCAACCAGCAACAAATTCACACACACACACACACACNGTTTTCTAGGGGACTTTCAAGAGAAGAAGATGATATTACAGAACCTGGGTAGGCATATTTGTTGTCTCCATGTGACATTAGCTTGACTGAGGAGACTAAGTCCATTTGGAGACATCTCCAGGGGAGCTTGTGTACCAAGTGCCTTTTCAGGTGGTCCAGGCCGTCGGGAGTGTGTTCTGCCAACTGTGGTCAGATGATCACCTGTGTAAGCTCAGATATGACACCTCCCAGAAGCAAGGAGACATCTACCCAGACCCAGAGAACCTGATGCGATGCTTGGAAATCTGTTAGCCACATGTCCTGGGTGAAGAATTGTGGGTATGCAAGAAAGGGAAGGAGAGATAACGATGATGTGAGTTTGAATTTTACCCATCTTCGTCAGCTTCATGGCTTTGGATCTGTCCTAAAGCTTGCTCCACTGACTCTGGGATTCCTCCTTTGTGAATGAGAGTAACAGCCTTGTAGGTGGTGGGGAAAATTGGAGGCAATATAAATCAAGGGCTTCGCCCCAGGAGGAAAACAAAAGAAAGAGGAGAATGCTCATTGCTCTGAGGGTGGGGCTGGCCCAAGCGCTGCAGATGCTCATTCTGGACAGATGGGTTGTTGACACAGGATTTCATGCAGAGAAGGAAACGGGTTCAGAGGCCACCAGAAAGGCACTGGCTCAATAAACTGGCCCCACAGATGGMCAGTTGTGGTCACTGAATGCCTGGAGCAGGAACAGCCTTGAGGTGGGGGTCTGAACACATCAGGCACTGGGGGCTCTGATGAAAGTACGCGAGGAACGGGAATATCAGGAACGGGAATATCTGCGTTCTTCCCCATTTCCACTGGGCACAGTCGGGTCCTCAAGAGCCCTGACAGCGGCACCCACAGTTCTTCCCCTGAAATCAGATAGAGCCAACCTTACTCAACCTGTCAGAACTGAAGGCCCCTTCCCTGCCCATGCCTTCCATCCCCTACACTTTGCCTTCTCGCTGTTCTTTGGTGCAGTGATGCGCGTGTGCATTTCTACTACGTAAGTACATTTCTAAACCCCGGCGTCCRCTAAACGTCAGCTTTAGCTTTCACCCTAATGCACATTTTGTTTTTCTCCCTGATTAAGAATATATATGCTGTGCATTACCAGATTTTTACTTAGTGTTTCTTCATAGTAGGAGCATCTATGGCATGATAAAAACTCAGGATGGAACTCACAAACAAATCAATTCCTGTTCAGATGCATGCAGTATCAAATGCTCTCCCTGCATGGATCCTCTGGGGAAGGTCATATCTACTTCCTTTACTGTTAATGTCCTGAAACCTATGTTCCAAGCTCTGGACCAGTAGGAATACCCTCCATCCATTTTCTACATAGGACCACTCCTCTTCATGGGTGTTTTTACGTTTGCATCTCTACCTTCTCGTTTAAATGGAAGATGTCCTACTTCGGAAGAAATTCCCCATATGATAGTCCAAGAAGAAACCATTTACAGGTTTGTAAGTCAAGAGTAGAGAAAGCATGGCTGTTATTGGGACMAAAYGGCTGTCTTGTCTATTTCTCGTTTTCCAGTTTAGAAATAAATTGGGAGCAGTAGCAAGGGCTGTCCTTGGAGACTCCGCTTCTCTCTCAGCTCAGCCTCAGCTTTCTCAAAATTCCTTTCCAGTCAAATTCTCACCATCAGGGTGCCTGGCAACCAGACCTGGCTTTACACAGTTCTTTGGAGAGTCTCTATTCCTGTCTGTCACACACTGGAGTGAGAAGCCAGGCAAATGCCATAAACCATGCAGAAGCCTTTCGGTCTCCCTCCTCCCCAGGGTGACCAACAAATCTGTTCCCATTGGGATTCCTCTTAAACCCTTATAAATACTGCCCGGTCCTCCATGGCCATTTATGAGACGTCTACTTGGTTTTTGAAATGCTCTCTAGCCTTCTCGCTTTTATCTTTTTCTTTCCTCTTATTGATTTTTCTCCTTAAGACTTTAATTCACTCTTCTGCAGTTGCTGCAGTCAAGAGCAAAATTCTGCAGATCGCATAGAGATAACATTCTCACCCAGGCTGGGTCACACACATCTCACACAAGAATACCAGCGTCCTGCAGATAACTGGTCCTTTCCTGCTTTCCAAACCCTCTTGGCCTCTCTTTTCATTTTTCCCCTCTCCTTTACTATTTGAGACTTAATCTTACTTCAGTCTTATTCTTCATGCTGAGCTCATCTGAAATGTGCCAATAATTGCTACCAGCTAAATCTGGCCTCATCATTCTGAAAATTCCTCATTGAAATCAGTCCCGTGGAACGGGGATCCGGCCATTTCTGCAGGTTAAAATGACATCTGGGTTGCAGCCTCCCTGGTGGAGTATATAATGCGTATGTAGATCATTCTTGTGGGAGTTCAGATAGATTTCAAGAGATAAAGGCATGTAGAACTTAGCGAAATGAGCTAGCAAAATGTTCCTTAATCTGGTGAAATTTTCATGTGAGTAGCAACTAAATCAATGCAGAGGTTAAGGGTAGACAGAATGAGCTTGGACGCAGTAGAGCAACCTTCTCTGTTTTTCAGATAAATTCAACAAATATTTCCTGAGTTTTAGAGTGTTAGTATCTGTCAAGATCAATATCTTTGCCACAGTAAATGTGTGTGTGTGTGTGTGTGTGTGTGTGTGTGTGTGTGTGTGTGTGTGTGTGATAAATGTGCAAACAAAGGAGAGAAACCCTGATTGACCTATGGAGGTGGTTGAGGGAATTTCCAGAGGGAACAGCCATTTGATAGTTCAGAGAAGACTATTACTTTTGCTTTCTCAATGTCTAGCTTCAGCTCCTAAGTTAAGTCATCAATATAATTGTCACACTAAATCACCGGCAGTCCTGTCATTTACAAGGCACTGGCAGCATTTCACAACTCATTTTAATTTTCCTCCAAATATCACTGAGGATTAGAGACAAGAGAAGTACAAGCCATACTCACAAAGTTAAAAGAGACCTCYGGGTTCATCTTTCCATCCCGTTTCCCTTCTTAGGACACGGGTATCAACCCTGTGCTCAAATCCAGCCCCCTCTGTGAAAACACTAGATCCCAGGTGAGGCATGAGCTCCCAGTTTGAGGAGGTGCGTCAGAGGGGCAAGAGCATTTGGTGTGCAAACATCGAGGTCAGAGTTCGAAACTGAGCACCCACTTCAAAAGCTATGTATGAATGGACAGTTGGCTATAACCGAAGCACTCTGGGGACGAGAGACAGAAGACACAGCTCTTTTTATATCATTGACATCTGAAGACCCCACCCATCCCACCCCACCCACCTGTGGGACAGTGGCTTCTACAACCATATCCGCAGGGCACAGAGGAGGAGCTGAGCCCAGATCGAGGGAGCACCCATTTGATCGGCAGAGAAGCAAGTGGGGGTCAATAATCCACCTCTTCTATGTACTGAGCTCTTAGACCTTACACAAGCTCTTGCCTTTCATTGTTTGATCACCTTACTAGTTAGAATAATTAAATCAATAATTTATATGTGCATGAACTTGTAATTTAGACCATTGCTCTTTTACAATTTCATTTAACCTACAAAACAACCATGTTCAAAACCTCAGGGACCTAGGCTGATAGACACTCATCTATGATGTCAGAGCTGGTGCCAAGACCCATGCCAGCCCCGTAGTGACTCTGGAGTCTAAATCATAGTCACTGCCCCTCTGCCAGTGGGGTAGTGTTCCTCTTGCCTGAGCCCAGCTCCTACCTCTGTCCACTGTGAATGCAAAGAAGCCATTTTCCCACAGAGGAGGAAATTGTGGTAATTGGTATAAGAGCTGTGTGGCAAGGCAGACGTTTCCCCAGGCCCTCCCTCTCACGGTCCATTCAGAGAACAGCACGGCATCTTAAAAGCTTACATGTCTCTCTCCACTTCTAGTTTTATGTTCATTTTCTGGGCATAGAATGAGTTCAGAGCACAAATGGACTTCATCCAGTCAGGTCTAAGATGCAAGCTCYACCGGGCATGTGCCCAGKGCTTACCCTGCCAGCCCTCTGTGAGTGGATGTCCTGTGTGGTTCCTAGGTAGAGTCGGTGATGGGATAAGAGCTGGCATCTTGCTCTGTTACAGAGATGGCATCAATCGAAGAGCATGGCCTGTGATGTCACATGATTGGWGAAGAGAGGAGCTGAAGAGAGGAAGATAAAGAGAAGGGGAAGGGAGAGGAGGAGAAGTGGGGGTGATGCAGAAGAAAGAGGAGCAGGAGGAGGGGTAGGAGGAAGAGGAGGAGGAGCAGGAGGACAGGGAGGAGCAGGACATAGAAGAAGAGGAGCAGGAGGAGGGGAGGAGGAGGAGGAGGGGGAGGAGCAGGAGGACGGGGAGGAGCTGGAAAGGAGGAGCAGGATAAGGGAGGAGGTGAAGGAAAAACAGGAGGCAAAGGAAGAAGAGAGGAGGTGTGAGAGAAGCAGAAGGAGGAGGGGCAGGAGGAGGCAGAGGATGAGGAAGGAGCTATTGGCAGAATTCCAGGTTCTGGGGCTCTAGCTCCACGGAACTCGGGGAATAAAAATCAGACTTCGAGCTGTGCAGGTTCCAAGTCACAGGGCCTCCATGGCTGGCAAGCATCAAGCCGGAAACTCTGCTGAATAGAGCCCTAAATGTTTTTTTGTTTGACATTCATGCTTAACAGAAAATGATGAATCCATTAGCAACCCCTTCCGTTGCCAAAAGAAACAGACTCGCACTCGGCGATTGCTTTCACTGTGCTATCAAGCCACCACATGCTCGGYTCACAAGGCTGACAGTCATCCATCACTTTCAAATGGGTTTAGAGGTACAGTTGTCTTTGTCTGAAGTGTGTGGACAAGTCAGCGTGAATGAGGCTCATTAAAACAGACTGACCCAAACGGTTTAAATGGGATTCGCGGTAGGGGGAGAACGTTTTATTTGAGGTTTGTTTGGAATTATTTTGAAGTTTGTCACTAATTTTAAAAAACAATGGGCTCATTTTCCTAACTCCTTTTTCATCCCTAAGATGTGTTCAAGAGAACAAATAGCTATATTATACACTGACTCAAAAACATGCTCTTTGGGAAATGAATAAAAAGATCCCATGATTATGAAATTTCAAGAGTTCCCTTGTGCTCTAGAACAGGGCACATTGAAATGGCTCCACAGAGCACCGCCAAGTTTCTCTCTCTCTCTCTCTCTCTCTCTCTCTCTCTCTCTCTCTCCTCAGCCCCTTTCTGCCAATTNCACACACACACACACACACACTCACGTGTAGCCACACCTCACCACACACACATGGAAACACACAAATTTGCATGCATTAAGAACACACATACACACACACACACACACACACACACACCACACACTTAAAATGCACTCCCTAGAGGAAGAATAGATAGGTAGACCAGAAGGGATAGAAAATTTCCAAAGGTGCTGTGAACTGAAGTGCAGTCACCCACTGGTGCAGAGGTCTACATTTCTGATCGAAACTTCCTGAAGCCAAACCTTTGCATTTAAGCTATAAGTTCTATCTTACTTACAATTACTTGCTCAGTGCTCAGGTGAACAGATGATGTCATGGGCGTTTAGTGACAGACACCATAACCTCCTGCACTCATGCAGTTTCTTAACAGAAGAGAAAATTCAGGCTTCAGAATCTGACTATGGATTGGTATCTTGGCACTATGGCTGAGACCTCAGACAAGTTAGCATCCCGGCCAGCTTATAAAATGACATCCAGGAAGATGGTGGAGAATAAACGATATGTTTTTACAATAAAGGTCGAGAAGAGAAACTAGTACAAAAGTGACCTCTCATTGCCTGGTCCCTTTCTCAGGGTCAGGGGGGAGGGGCATCCCTTTGTCAACCAAGGATACTAATGACTGGAACCCGGCTCTGTGTGTTGCCACAGGACTGGACTTAAGTTCCAGCGGTGGCCTGGCAGCGTCAGGCTTGTGGTGCCTTCTGCTCTTAGCCATGCAGAGTCTGTGCCATCCTGCCTGTGCCTGCTTCCTACCACAGCATCTTCTGAGAGTCCTAGAACGTGGGCAGCCAATCCCCAGCCCCCTGCTGCCCCCTGCTCACCATTCGAGTTCTCTTTCAGGTAGGAGAGAGGGACAACAGTGGAGCAAGCTACCAAATCTCCTTGACTCGTGGCTTGCAATTAAACAAACAAACAAACAAACAAACAAATAAATGAATGAATAAATAACAAAAACAAACAAGCACATGAACAGATAATCATACACTCTCACCTTTGGTGTGTGCAGTGAATAACTACAAGGGAAGACGGGAGAAAAATATGATCCAATGACAGAAAATTTCATAAATCATTTATAAAACTGCACTCGCTAAGAGCCCATGGTAACCCCAACATGGTGACACCCAGCTATGATCCCAACCCTGGGGAAGCTGAGGCAGGCAGATCACTAGTTCCATGAGCCAGCCTGGACTACATAGCTAGACACTATTTAAAAATTAATGAACCGAGTGTCAGTTCTGCTGTGAAGTAGTTACCGGTGGGACTGAGGCTTTGCTGGTTTCTTTCACCTTTTCTTTGCAATTTTCTTTACTGGGTTCTGAGCTCATTAAGCTTTATTAGTTTCTTAAATAAATGTTTATGATGTGTTTTCTATGAATTGAATAAAAATAGCTTTGTTACAGTCTCAGATTTAGAGGTTTTGATATCCCCGTCTCTGCCTTGGCTTTAGGGGTTCCCAGGTACAGTGTGCAACAGGCTTCTCGGACCTGGACACACACAGGATTTGGAGCTCTCCCAAGAGGGGCTGGAAAGATGTACTTTTAAACTATGGGTAGGATTGTCTAGGACACCCTCTGAGACCCCGACTGTAGACTGTCCATCTAGTCTACATGTCATGATCACACTCCAGAGCCACCACCAACCTGTCTCCAGAGCATTGAAACCTGATCAAAATCTTTCAGATCTCCCCCCAAGTCCCCACTCTCATTTCTCTTTGGGGACGTTAGCCTGCCTCGCACGGTAGAGCTGCTCCGTAGCAGTTTAGCTTTGCTGCACCGAATGGTCACAGGGGCCTCTGCAGCTCCGTTCCTTTGAAAACTTTTTTGTTCGTTAGAAAAGGAGAGAACATCTGTGGCCTTTTGTAAGTGTAGTAAAGACTCACAGCACATGGTACAAGCCCTTGGGAGCACAAGAGAAGGTGCCACTATGGGAGTTGTTATAAAGCACCCACTTGATTTGCAGAAGCCTCTGGTCGCACCAGTCACATCTGAGGAGGCTAGAGCCGGTTGCTTCCATCCTAGCTGGTTGTAACCAGCAAGGTGACACCATTGTGCAAGCATGTCAGGTTACACAGTCTCCTGCTTTTCTCTGGAAACTGTTCCGCTCATAGTCAGTGATGGGAAAAACTCGTGCCTAATTAACACTATAAAGTGTTCTTATTAACACCATAAAGAAGTGGGGGAAAATACATCAGTGATAAAGACAAACCCAGTAAAGCTGCCTGGGGGGGGCGAGAGAGAGAGAGAGAGAGAGAGAGAGAGAGAGAGAGAGAGAGAGAGAGAGAGAGAG
>BDUI01009121.1:12071-31184 GCA_002335545.1 Apodemus speciosus | reverse complement strand
ATATATATATATATATATATATATGTATGTATATATATAATCTCCATCCATGGCAGTAAGCATCAGCTTTATTTTCATTATTGTAGTACTAAGACTGGATCCTGGGGATTTACACATATTGGATCAGTGCTTTGAGATCAAGCTATGCCCCATTCCAATATTGTCTGTGCATCCTTTATTCGTGGGGATTTAACATGTTTAGTAAGCCATAAATCACTTCTATTATATAATGCTGCATATATAATCTGGCATATATCATCTACCATCCATTTGGCCATGTTGTCATCTTTATTTGAATGACATCATCAAGCAAGTTCTACAATTAGCAACACCCAAAATTTTCAGCAATCACCCACAACCTTTGTGTGTTCTTCTTATACTTTGAAAAGCAGTGGTTGCAGTGATATAAATTTGAGCATCTGTTGATACTTTTTATTATTTGGGTATYATATACCTGCAAGTTGTTATTAATGACAAACTCTCTTGAACTGGTCAGAAATCTAGTTGTAGCTAAAACCTCAAGACTTATTTTGAATTGGTCTATATTGCCTAAAGAAAAGTGTTTTTTTCTCTTTTGTGTGATTTTTTTAAACAACAGATATATTAATGAGGAGCTACATGAAGAAATGAGTATAAAAACATTGAGCAGATAGCCACGGGAAGCAAAGAAATCCAAACACAATGGATGGTATATGACGTCATAGCAGAAGATCCTTAGTGTAAGTAGAAATTACTCTATTCTTATAGCAAAGTTGGACATGTCAGTACAAGACCCACATATATGAAAAGTCAAAAGAAGACAATGTCAAAAAGTCTCCATAAGCTTCTGTAAAATGACAAAGAGAGAGGCAGCAGAAGGCGTGGTGACGAGTGCCTGTAATCCAGCACTCAGCATAGTCTCATCATAGTAAATTCTGGGTTAGCCTATGCTACAGAGTAAGACCTTGTTTCAAGCAAATAGACAAATAAATGGACTACAACAACCAACCCCCCAAAACCTATCCCCCCATCTTTTTATCTTGTTTAATTTTTTCTGCATTTGTTTGTTCGTTGGCTTGTTTTTGAGGCAGAGATTTATTATAGCCTAGGTTACCCTCACAGTCCTCCTGCTTCACAGCTTGCTGACTGATGGAATTATAGGAGACACAACACCCAGTCTCAGTTTTCCCCTTTGAAGTTAACACACRATCAACGGTTCTGTAGAGAAGCAAATCTTTATTCAAGGATCTTGTTCATTTATGCAAAGTAATTTTGTCTAAGAGAAGGGATAACAGGAAGGGGCTGACACAGTCACTCCAAAGACACCTCGAGTACAGGTACCACTCCAGCTATTCCAATCAGATCTCTATCTCTATCTACCAGAGTGGGRTTAAGGGTTCCAATCCATCTTCACCAATRAGCCTCACAGGAGAATGTGTTGTCCCTGGTGCTGTGTAAATGATTTGCAGGCTGGTGAGTTTCCTAAGTATTTCTCAACCTTTTAGTAACCTCTGCATTTTATTGATAAAGAAAACTCCCATATGTCTTAGGAAAATATTGTATGCCATCCCTGGAGAGAGGGGAAAGCCCGAGGCAAATGAGACAAGGGAGAGATTATCATGATTTTTCTGCCCCACCCGCTTTCTTTCTAGATTCCCTTACCAGAGACAAATACATCAAAATAATCTTTTCCATTGCATTTCGGGATTTTTTTGTTTACTTTTTCTAAATACAAGAATATAATATTGGACATGTTTTATTCAAACAATGCAATTCTCTTCTGGGGTTCTATTGTCCTATAACCTGAAAAGTGGAGACAGAATAGTTTCTCAGAAGCCTAATGAAAACGAAAACCTTAGAATACAAAATATCGTTTTAGTCTCTTTGGGAATAAAACTATGGATTGGGTTCATGAAAACTTCAAACTGTAATTTCYAAACTATTGGGCAGCTAGTTTAGAGATACATTGGGCAGTGACTAGGTGAGGACAATGAGAGAGGTTCTATGTCACTATTCAATTGTCCAGCCAAGTCAAGTATACATGAAAGGCTTCTTTGTGTCCTTGTTTTTAGAGACAAGATCTTACTATATGGGGCTGGGAAGCCCAAGAACTCAGGATCCCCTGCTTTATCCTCCAAGGAATGGCTATCCCAAGTAGGAGCTGTGATATACATCTCTATAGTAAGAATCCTGAACCTATTAGTGGTATTAGTGTTCATTATGTACTGCTGTTCTGAAGTCCAGTGTACTTCARTTCTTTTTAGGTGATACGTGTCTTCACTATCTGATTTTTTTCCTTATTGTTCTTACTATGGCTATTTTCTGTGCTGGGAATTAAACCCCAGAGTCTTGCACATCAGATTTCAGACTTTATAAAATCACTCCCAATTGTTACTAGACCTTTTATTTCATTCTTTAATTTAGTTTTATAATTAGAAGAGAAAAAGGAAAACAGATGCTTTGTGTGGGTTGATGGACTTCTGGTGTGGAGCTGTCTGCTTTGTACTGGGADAGATTCATATACAGTTCTAGGAAACTTTTTTTTTTAAACAGCTTTCAGTCTCTGACCCTGAGAGTCGTCATCATTCCAGCTCTTGCTGTGTGGCATGGCCTGGCTTACACATTCCCAGTCATGTGCCCCTTAATCCTTACAGCATCTCTCTGAGACAGTCAACATTACACACATGTTACATATGAAGAAACAGAGTTCTGGGAACAATGGGTAGGTAACTTGTCTGAATCATTCTACAAGTTAGTAGTAGAACCAATCAATATTCAAACCCCAACTTATCAGACTCCAGAACCTACAGTTTGCTGGGTGAGTCCATAGTGCCTTTAGAAGTAGTAACTGATCTTTTATCTCACAATTTTTCATGGGTTTCACACTGACCTGCTACTTCTGGGACCATTTGATTCTCTTGATCTACTTTGTGTAGATGTATTTCTTTGAGTCTTATATATACCAGTCCGGCCTCCAAATCATTATGTATCAGAGGATACTGATCATCTGTACTCTATTTTCCAAGTGCTGCTATTAAAGGCATATATCACTGTTCTTGGTTTTTTGTGGTGCTGGGGATGGAAACCAGGGCTTTGCTTGGCAAGCACTCGGCTAACTGAGCCACATCCCCAACCATGTGCCTACACTCTTGCACAAGAAAATCTCGCATAATCTTAGAGATAAAAAGTCATGTGTCTATGCTCCGCTCTTCCCATCTCTCATCTGCCCAATAGAAAGCTGGTTGGTAAGGGGTTCTCTGTTACAGCCCGTCTGGGTCACACTATGAAGATGTGTGTTTGACCCAGTGGGAATATTTTATTCTTGTAAGAAATTTCTCTTGTGATTATTAAAGGAATAGAATCTCCCAAGCAGATATTAAAATACTATTTTCGTTCTGAGTTAGGCAARTCCAACACATAACTACAGTTTAACACATCAAAATATTTGTGTGCTGGGAATCAAAGACATACCTCCAGTGTAGAATACTTGTCTAGTATGTGTGAGGTCTCAGGTTCTATCCCCAACACTCCAGAAAAGAGAAAAAAATATGTTAGAATAAGTGAAAGCATTGCTCTCACAAGTGCCCATGTCTCTGAGAACATTTTTCTGTTTTTACAATAGAAAGGTGTTCGTTGTCTGCAGTTTAAGGCCATGAAATTGTTCCAGTGAGAGATGGAAGGCATCTGTACTTTAAAACACACGGACTTGGAATTGTTACTAAGGGGAAACAAATTGAAGAACGACCTCATTTCCCTCAGGCATCTTGTTACTTTTTTTTTAAGCAATGGTGCCATTTTACTTGGAAGAATTTGGTCTCAGAATGTTAAAAATTAATATCACTGTGCTACAGAGTTCAGTACTAGAACTCTGCCCCCTCAAAAACCCAGTAATTCTATTTTTTGCTATTTCTGAACTGAGAGAATGTGTCATTTCTATGTGCTTGATGACAAATACCCACAAAATAAGAAAAAAAGCACAAACATCCCTAACATTGGTATCCTGGCTGACCACAAAGACATTAAAAGAGATATAGCAACAATACATTTTAAAACTGACATTTTTATCAAATTAGGTATCTGGTATATGTTCTTCCACTTAAAGATAGAAAGCAATTGACACAGTGCTGGGTTATACTTGGAGTGGAATTTCTATATTTAGAACATCGATCTTAGCTTAAACTGGATCACAGTTTCACTGAAGAATTTAATTAATGAGTTAGTTCATAATTGCTGAGAGTGTTTTTTTTAAATAAATGGACATTACATTGAATAGTTCACTAGACTGACTGGGTGGTCCTGTACATTTTTAAAATCTGGTTTATTGATATAGAAAAGAATAGTTTCAATAGATTTTACTCAGTAAAATAGAGAAATAAGGGAAAGAGTTCTATAATGTTTAGAATGTTTGTTGGTTTCTATAGTGGAGGGAATATTTATTCTCCTCAGCCTTGTATCACTAAATTCTTACTAGATGTAGTCTTTAGATTGTACTGCAGACGGGTGTTATTTTCCCCGAAGAGTACATTTATTGTTTTGAGAACATAGCACAGACTTCTTGGAAGAAGCTAAGCTGGGTGGTTTCTCTGCTGTACACAACTGGGTTATTCTGAGTTTATGAAAACAAAGACTTTTTCATTTTATTTTATTGGTATTTATGTCTTGTCTATGCCAGAACCCGAAAAAGACACAAAGTCCATACCCATCTCCAAACTGCAAAGAGACATCTGGTAGGGACACTTTATTTATGGCTCATACTGTTTGCCCTTTCCTGTGAACATACACACCAAACCTTCATTTTATTGGAATAACTCTGAAGTAGACCAGATGAGAAAAACTGGTCTTGGGGAGATTCTAGACTCTAGTACACAATAGCTCTTTGCTGTAGCATCCAGGATGAGATTCAGTCTTCCAATTGTCTGCTAAAAAATTCAAAGGAGCAGTCTCTAATTCTGACTAACAAGTTACTGGCTTATCCTATCAAGCACTACTTTTGGTGTCTCAATTGTTCCAAACTTTCAAGGGTGGGGTTAAGATAGATGATCTCTAATATCCTTCCTATTTCTAAAGTTCCAAGACTCTCCTGAGAGGAAGTGTGCCAACAAGAAAGAAAGGTCATCTTTGGGAACACCGGGCTTGACTTCCTTGACTTTATCTTCCTATGATCATACCCACCCCCTCTCAACACTGCCCCTAAACCTTTCTATAAATCCCACTAGAACTCTGATTTTTAGAAGTCTCTGTATAAGTTTCTTATAGATCAGAGCTTTTGCTGTATCAGTCCTTAACACTTCAGTTCTGTGGTTCCCACTTGCCAAATCCCCCTTTCAAATGTAGAGTCAGCTCCTTTGATCATATGAAGCTCTTGGTGTTGGGTAACTCACTGGAGCCTCTTCAGCTCTAACAGATATTGTGCCCTGAGGACCCATTGTAAGAGCTTAAAGCATCTTCCACGGCATCTTCCTTGGTCTCATTAAGGTCGCCCAGTTGTGCAGAACATGAGGTGTTGGGAATTACAGGCATATCAAGTTCAAGTCTAAGGAAATAGGGTCTGCTCGCTCTCAAATTAAATGTCTTTCCACACACTGTTCATGTCACTTCCCCCCATCATTTTTCACTACTTTTCATATCCTGGCTGTAGAATTGTGCCAGAATCCCTGACACTTACCACCCTCGGTTTCAGTATCATTGAAGAGCTATAAAAATGAATGTCATATCCAGTCCGTCCTGGACACACAGTCACTTCTATTTTGCTGCTGTGTGGGTGTGTGCTGGATAAAAGAACCTTACATTTTAATAGTTTCTTCCAAAGACTCCCAAGTTTATTGAGTGATCAGGAACATTTTTCAGGACTAACTGTTTTCGTGGAATGGTCGTTACTCTCACAATGCTAACAGCTGAGCAATAATCAAACACAAACCACTTACTGAATATCTCAAATAACTTGTTTTGCAGCTATTCTGGTAGAATTGGATGATTTCCTGTGTGATGAAGAAGCCAGAGTTTTCCTTTTAAATTCTCTTTTGAATTTCCTCTAAGTAAGAGAGTAGGGTGGTCTGTGGCTGCCTCAAAACCAGACAGTCTTTTTTTTTTTTTTTTTTTTTTTACCTCACATGCAATAAATGTACAGGAAAGTATGTGTTTCCATTCACATTAAAGGCAAAATTGCAAAAGATATCATCCAATTTCTATTACAAACTTGAAAACTCCAGGAAAATGTTCTACTGTTGCTCAGTCTGCATTTGCACCCTATCCTAAAACTTCAGTGCTAGACAAGTGTCTGYAGCTTTTGGGTCAGTTAAATTAGCCATGTCTAGCACTTAAAGTTCCTTCTGATGTATTCTTAGGGCTACATAAACTGGGTGCTTATTTCTTAATACTCAAAATTAGTTGAGTGTTATAAACAAGGCACTGTGGACATCTGCCCACATATAGAAATGGGACATATGTGGTGTGTGTGTGTGTGTGTGTGTGTGCGCGCGCGCGCGCGCGCGCGCATTCATGTGTATGTATGTATTTCCATGCTTATGTGCAGATGCATATGGATGGAATTTCTGGGTACGGGGAGAAGGCTTACAAAAACTACTGAAAACATTATATATTGTACAGAGTGTCTCTCATGACCTACAGGACCTATTTATGCCCCAACAAGACAACATTGCATCTACACTGAGTCCTTGACTTCAGAGATTTTCTGATGGATTTGTTTAATTCTATCTGACATCCAGCTTTAATATTCAGTTCAGAAGATGCTCCTTTGGTGAACCTTTATCTGATGTCCCTAAACACCAGACATAGCTAATAGCTCCTTCTCTGAGCTTACTGCGATGCAGACACTCTGGCAAGCACTACAGCAGGTTCTTCTCAAGTTCTCTTTCCAGGCCTGTGAGAACCTGAGAGGAACAATTATGCTTGGAAGTAGTTTTGAGGTTGGCAGGCACCTGTTTTGTTTTGTTTTGTTTTGTTTTGCTTTGGTTTGGTTTTTGTTGTTTTGGGGTTTTTGTTTATTTATATACAAAATATTAGATATTTTAAACATTTTTTAAACAGTGTGTTTTAGTAGATTCTCAAGTACTTTTTAATAGAGGCAATTTAGCAAGTAGGAAAGAACCTGAGTGTCAAAGCAAGACACGGTTTAAAAAGCATTCAGAAAGTAAACAAAGAATATAGAAAATAAAAAAAAAATTCTAAAAAAAATAAARTAAAATGTAAATGAAAAAAATCCATGTTCACTAAAATGAGCTATGTAAAAATACTCATTCAGTTGCTTTACATGTAAAGTACAACTAGAACTGCCTACTTCTTTAAGGTCTTTTGACAAATACAAAAAGAGCTCCAGATATCTTATTACCCACCCCTATCATATAAAAACAAATGCCTGCCCRAAACACTCATTGTGCTCATGTACTTCAACCTTGAGTGCCATGGTAATCTAAAATACCCACCTCCTCTTTCCAAACAGGTTGGTTCTTCTTCATGGTCTGGTCTGGGGCCTGAGAAACCTTGCAATCAGACATAGTCACTGAAGATGTTTACTCAAGAGCTTTAAAAAGTGTCTTTTTAATATGAAGGTTAATTCTAATGACCTCATTTATCCAACAGTTTTTTCGTGTGCCTGCTGTAATCACTCCATCAGTGCTAGATGATATGGAGGTTACATATATTAAATACTTTAAAATAAAATAAATACAAAAATTACAACTAGACACGTGTGAAGGAAAGAAGAGTTGAGACAGCAAGTACCTTTCTTATTCTTACCTTTGCGATTCAATATCTAAACTTTCAGGGGAGTGAAAAGTTGATTCTCCACTTGCAAATTTCTAGGTTATTTGTATTTTTTTATTATTTTGCTTTTGTGTGTGTGCTTGTGAGTATGTGTTTTGCTTTTCGATATTTTTCTTTTTAAATCCCACTTACTAAACTCTGTTCTATTGCTTCCTGGTGAGTTCATAGACTTCTCTCCATAGTACAGTTTGTACCCTTTGTCTATGTAATTAGTATTTCATTAACCTGTAACATTCTTCATCCCTGTTCATCACCCCAAGCATAGTTTCCACATGTTTAAAATGAGCTGTCAAGACGAAATGATCTCCAAGAATTTTTYGGTCTGGAATATTTTGGTCTCTTTAACCTTGCTAGTGAAGAAGGGCAGACTATGTTCCCTACAGTTTTTCTTTCTTACTTCCAAATTTTATTTTCTATTCTTGGTCATCATAATTGCTGTTTTTAGCCTGCCCTGGTATCAGAGTTCCAAACAGAGGAAACTGGAATGTACGGCATGCATTACGTGAAAAGCRAACTGGTTTGAAAAGGCTTTGAAGTGTTGAATAGAAATATTGCATKAAGAATATTCCAACCAAATGGAAGAAACCTGCGGCTCGACAAGCTGTGGATGTGCAGATGTGCTTACCAACCGTCAGTCAAGCAGAGAACAAGGCCTATTGTACAGATCGATAAGTCATGTGTCTGTGTGCTGGGATTCACCATGGGGTTGTCAGCAGTTGTTATCTCTCCATGTACCGCCCCCTAAGTGAACAAGTTGCCCATGTTACACAACCTTCATATTCCAGTCCAATCTGTACTGATATRAATGAACGCATTTATGAGGCTCTGTGACAAAAAGATGAATTTCACAAATGCAAATTGACCTAAAAGTATGTGTGCTTTTGGCCAAATTGATGAGAAGGCAGAGAAGTTCCTTTAGCATTTTAGTTCATTGGGATAAAAAAAAAACCCTCCTTTATTCTAGTATATGACACTCTATAAACAATAATAAACCAGTGGGCTGTGTATTACCCCATAGCTTATTATAATTAGACTGTGGGTGAATTGCTTGGCCTCAGAGAACATTAAGGCTAAAGAATAACTGAGAGTCATTTAGGTGACTGTGTGCACAAGCCAGTCCACCTTTGGAGTGTTACAGAGAGGTGTTATTTCTCAGAGATAAGGAACAAAGAAGCCTTAATATCCGGCTCAGCCAGGGCAGGAAATTGCCTACTTCCTGAGCCAGTGTGGTAGAGGCTGTGGGATAGGAGCCAGAGACTAGAGGGAGGAGACAAGTAAGTGAGCTCTGGGAGCCTCCTGGTTTTATTGTCAGGCACATGGTCTTTGTATCACAATGCCAAAAACCCATTTTGTCTCTAGCACAGGAAGATGCTTGGCAAAGCATTAATGACAATAACGTATGCGTATAAATGTCATGGGCAGTCATTACTTTTCATAAATGGTCATTCGTTCTCAGATGGTTTTGCTTTCTGTTATTGACTCTCCCCTATCTGAGGTATATGCCAACATTCTAATTTCAAAGACTATCAATTATCTTGCTAATTCCAAGTTCTACTTTAAAGGTGTAAAATAGCAGGCTGACCTTCTATCCTTTGCCCTAATTACATACATATGTTTTTATAGACCTCTCTCCAACCCCACTGACATTAACAAACTAGTTTACAAAGCTGTTAACCTTTCCTGTTTTCTTTTCCTCGTTTGTAAATCAGAAGTGTCAAACTCAGTGATTTCAGAAGTTTGAACTCTAATGAAGACTGGCAGATGTGCCATCCAGTATGACAGTGTTTAACTGGCAAAGAAATCTTTAGAATCTAAGATCCGAGTTCACGTCTCTACCTCCTATTATACAATGCTTGGTATGGGGGCAGGCTCGCTAATATTCTCAGACTGTTTTGACTTTTGTCACTGGAACAGGCTCACATTGTAGGTTTGGATTAAATGGCCTAAGGTCTTAAAGTGGCTGATGGACATGTATTTAGCAGATTGTCCTTCATTTTCTGATAGGGCTGTATGAGCTTAATACATTTTGCTGTCCTTTATTAGAAAAAAAACACAGGAAAAAGAATGATTCACACAGGATGATTTAAAGACGGGTTGAACTTTGAGATGCAAAAGTTCAGAATTAGCAACATTCTATACAGGGAAGAATGTAATCAAAGGGAAGGTAGTAAGGTCACTCTAACAAACAAAGCCTACTGAGGGCCCTCTTATCTCATGCCACTGAAACCTCATCTGTCAATCTATTGATTAGTTTTCCTCATATATTTGTATGTTATACCCAATAAATTTAATATTTTCCTTTTATTCTTTTATTCAAAATAGATCTTTTCTCATATAATATATCCCGATCATAGTTTCCCTTCCCTCTGCTCCCCCCAGCTCCTCCCCTGCCTCCACTACCTTTCTCTCTCTCGTTTGAAAAAAAAAAAATCATGCTTCTAAGTTATAACAACCAAACATGACAGTGCAAGTTGGACACAGGAACCCAACAAAAGAAAAAGAGTCCCAAGAGTCAGAGACCCACTCCTTCTCACACTCAGGAGTCCCATAAAAGGACTAGGTTAATAACCATAATAGATGCACAGAGTATCTGGTGTAGACACATGTAGGGTCTGTGCTTGCTGTTTCAGTTTTTGTGAGCTCATATATACCTTACTTTGTTGAATCAGAAGGCGCTGTTCTCCCGGTGTCTTCCATACCTTCTGATTCCCACACTCTTTCTGCCTCCTTTTACACAGGATGTCCTCAGCTCTGGGGAGAGGAGTTTGATGAAGACCTCCAATTAGACCCTCCACATAATGTCTAGTTGTGGGTCTCTGCATTGGTTCCCCTTTGCTGCTGGAGGAAGTCTCACTGATGATGATGATGATGATGATGATGATGATGATGATGATGATGATGATGATGGAGGAGGAGAACAAGGAGGAGGGAGAGAGAGAGAGAGAGAGAGAGAGAGAGAGAGAGAGAGAGAGATTGAGAATTTATGGGACAGAGTCAGGAGCAGGAGGAGATTTGGCCCCAGACACAGAAGAAGATGGTTAATTGCATGAAATTAAAGACCAGATAATTAGCCACATGGTAGAACTYAGAATAAAATAATGGGAATGGTTGAAGACTTTTGACCTAGGCATTTATTCATATATAAGAACTCTCAGAGTTGATATTTCAGAGAACTTGGTGTGAGGAGAAAGCTCATGGTTACAGCACTGAGCTGTGAGTACAGCAGAATATCATTAGGAATCATTTTATTGGTGTTTTTTTAACAGTCGGTAGTGTTTGGTTTTATCTTAGGTCTCTGGGACATCTAGTCTCTGCTTATGGGTTACTTAAGCAATGTTGGGTATGCTTCCTACTCATGGACAGAGCTTTAGATTACATCAGACATGAGTTGGCTACTCCTACAAGTTCTATGTCATCATTTCCCTAATATATTTTCAGGCAGGACAGATTGTAGATCAAAGACCTTAGGATTGGGTTGGTGTTCACATTTCTCTCTTAGGAGCCTGCAGAGAACCTTCACATACAAAGGACACTAGGATATCAGGGTGAAGGCCACAAATAGTCACCACCTCAACTTCAACATGTTCAATGAATTGTGTGGGTGTTATCCTTGGCAATGGACCCCTGATGCAAGTTTGTGGAGAGTGACCCTTTTTCTTAGCAACAGTCTGGGTTGTTTGGGGATTTCCATGGAGACACCATTGGACATCAACAACTCAATTGATGACATCTTGGGGATTGCATTAGCTATTTGTCCCATTGCTGAGATTTAAAAAAAAGTTCCCCAACAAACACAATTAAGGAGAGAGGATTTATTTAGGCTCACATTTTGAGGGTGAAATAGAGTGGAAATTTCTGATTTCTTTGGTAAGTCAGTTATGTCAAATGATGATTTGCTGGGGCACACAGGTACAAGGGTATTTTGCTAAAGCAGACATGTGAAAGAATGTTTTCTTGAAGCAGACACAGGTAAAAGGATGTTTTTCTGTAGAAAACATATGAAGGGTCACATGATGTTCAGAAGGAAAATAAATATGGCCCCACCGAGTGGGAGCTCTAGCATTGGTTTGCTTTGCTCTGCCTCGCCATCCTTCACCAATGACACCCATGGACTGGGTCCCCTTACATTGCATTGCTGAGCTCTGCTTGTGGTGATGCCATGCAGAGAAACTTGCTAAATGACTTCTCGTGAGGTTCTTGTGGCTTCTTGCTGATTGTCAAGCCTTGTGGTTTCTTCTGAATCAAACTGCCTTTGCTGGTTTGTGTGTGATGACTGCCAAGTAGAGTGGACTACGTCATCATGGCAGGAAAGTCACTAGAAGCTTTAAGTGGCTGTTGTATTGTGTTCACATGTGACACTTGCTTTCTCTTTATTATGAACTCTGAAACTTTAGGCCATGAAATAATGTTTCATATATTTAGAGTAAGTCTTCCCACTTGCCCAAATATTTGTTTCCAAATGATTACACACTCTCAAACTGACAATCCATATTAACTATCACCAGCCTGCCTCTTGTAAACTTGACACTAAGACATTACTTTGTAGCCACAACTCCTCTCTTCCTCTTGTGCCACAGCGTTATAGCTATCTTACAATGCAAAATGCATCTAGTCCATCTTCAGAAGACCGTGTAGTCTTTAACAGTCTTAGTGCTGTCTTAACTATCTGCCCCTATATCATAAAAAAAATTCCATGTGCTTTGAACACACAACAACACAGAATAAACATTCTTATTCCAAAAAGGAAGAATAGGGTTATAGCAAAGAGTGATCAGGCTAATGGAAAGCTAAATCCTCACAGAAAACACCAAATCTATGTCAGGCATCTGGAGCCTGTTTCAAAACAGTCTTAGTTCCAAAGAGCTTAGGTAGCACAAGCCCTTCAGTTCTGTCACTTGCAGCAAACACTCTATTCAGCCACCTCCACTCCATGCCTACAGCTTTCCTTGGCAAACCTTTTCTGGTTCTGGCATTTCTAACATTCTGAGGTCTCCATTGAAATCTAAGCTTCATTAATAACCATATACAATGGCCTTTCATGGCTCTTTGCAGGGATTCGGGGTCTGCCACACCATTTCCTGGCTTTAACAGTTCTCTAGAATAATCTTCCATGACCCCCTCAATCTTGTGTCATTCATATTTGAAGAGCCATCTTCACATGGGTGACACTACTACATCCTGTGAGCTTAGGACAAGCCCTAGCCCCTTTGGAGCACAGCTGAAGCTCCTTCCACGTCCTAACCTCGGGAAACCCTCTCCTAGGTAGGTGGTTTTAAGCAGGGTGCCCCCTCAGTCTTGGCGCTCCTACAATCTCTTAGTTTAAGCTTTCTCCAGTCAAAGGATTTTGCATTTTCACAAGATGGAGCCTCCAGTGGATGAATTCTTGTCCTCAGACACATTCCCTATTGCTTGGTGCAAAATGCCAGGCTTCTTTTTAATGGAATAGTCTCCCTAATAATGACAGATGCTTTGTCTTTTGCATTCTCCCTGTCTGATACTTTAAACTTGCTCACACACCTTCACCTCACCTAACTTCACATTTTCCTATCTCCTTTTTTTTGTCCTGTTTTTTGCTTGACTTCTCTGTAGACCTCTAAATTACATTCTTTCCTCAGGACATGGGCGTATACAACTGGTCTGTAGGCCAGTTTCTGTTAGAGTCTTCATGCACTGGGTCTACACTGTCCACAGTTCTTCTGGTTTTCTGGCATTTCAGAACAGCCCATTAGACTCTGTTTACCGCATTCAAGGACTTTTCTAGCCAAAACCTTTTTACATCCCTCTCCCAAACCAGTTCTGCCAAAGGCTTTCAAACCAGGCAAAGGTTAAGTTTATCACAGCTACAGCCCCACTTTTAATAATAAATTCCTCTCCTGGTGGTGTGAGAAAATAGACTTACAAGCAAGCAGAAGGGAAAAGGAGTTTGTTTTGGTTCACTGTTGAAAACTACACTACATGATGGACAGAGAGAGAAGTCCTGGTGGCAGGAGGTTTGTCACACTGTACCCACAATCAGAACACAGAGAGTGGTCAATGCCTGGGCTCAGCCATCTCTCTTCTTTTTATATAGTCTAGGACTGCAAACCATTGAATGGTTCTGCTAAAGAATAGAACTTTCCACCTCAGTCAATCTAAGTTTAGAAAATCCCTAATAGTTATGGCCAGAGATTTACCTTCAATGAGATTTGATATCTTGTCAAGTTGGTGATCATTGTTCATTATCATGCAAATCTCTTCTCTCTATATAAAATATTTCTTGTTCTTTATTTCCTATTCATAATAAATTACAACATGTATATAGAAAAAGTTATATAAATAGTACTATATTAATCAATATTTAGATGACCACCATACTTCCTTTTTATAAGCAAGTTTATAGAAAATAACCTTAAATAATCATATATGTATCTATAATCATATATATAGATAGATGTGAACATAACCACCTGTATATGCAAATATATCTATAGACTATATATTTCTGAGTGGAATTACTGGCTTAAGAGACTGTGTATTTGTGATTAAAATACTAAAATATTTTAAAGCGACACACATATACTTTGTTCATATGTGCAGGAGATAGTATAATCATTGACTTCACCCCTGTTTCTGCTTTTATTGCTTATACATTTGATCATACATACCTTAGAAGGTTTCAGTTCAGAAGAGTACACCCAGCACTGTTGCTTAGTTTGAACACATAGCAAAATCTGTTTATATGATCAAAACTGACTAGGAAATGGAGGGCCAGGTAGTCTTCAAATTTCAAAGACCCATTTCCGGTGACATATGTCTGCCAGCTAGACTCCACCTCCTAAAGGCTCCCTAGCATCTCAAAATCATTCTAAATTCCGGTGAACCACCATTCAAAACATAACCCTGTGAGAGATATTTCATAATCAAACCATAGCATTATCACTGAAAACTACCAATTAAAAAATAATATGCGTATGGACTTATTTTTAAGTTCCTTATTCTGATCTAAAATAATAATATTATAAGCATCTAGAGAAAATCTTAGCTAAAAGAGCAAAATTGGAGGTATAAAATAGCTATCTTCAAAACATACTAGAAAGCTAATATTCACCAAAATAGAATGATGTTGTCCTAAAACCAACACATAACCAATGGCATCCTATTTTGGTTTCAATTGGCTTTGTAGTATTGTGAGGGTCTATATTAGTTTTATGGTTACTCTTGTTTTATAAGAAGGTCATTTTTTGATAGAGGCTACATTGAACCCATATATAACTTTAGGAAAAATAAAATTTTAATGTTAATTCTTGTGATTCTAAACACAAACTACATTTCTATTTCTTGGTATATGTCCTCTTAGACATCTTTTATCTATATTTTATAATTTGCACCTTAAGGATCATACATTTTTTTGGTTAAAATTATCTGTAGATATTTTTGTAGTAATTCTGAATGGGTTTGCTTTCTTAATTTTCTTTCAACAGGTTTGTTATTAGTGCATAAAATACGTTGCTTTTTCTGTTGATTTTGTCTATTAATCTTTAATTCATTAATATATACAGTTCTTTTTGTGGAGTGTCTAGGTTTTCTATATTAAAATATCACATAATGTAAAAACAAAGACAATTTCCCCATGTCCTATAAATATGGATCACCTTTAATTGTATTGCCTTAAATAAAATTTCCAACAGAGCGCCAATTAAAAGTAATGGCAGTGGATATTTTTATCTTTTTCAGACCTTAAAGGAAATACTCTTAACTTTCCCCCACTTAGAATGATTTTGGCCCAGGTTTGTCTTGTACATCATTATTGTGTTGAAGCACATTCCTTCTACACCTAATTTATTGAGATTTTTTGTTTTGTTTGGTTTGGTTTGGTTTGGTTTTTTTGAGACAGGGTTTCTCTGTATTGCCCTGGCTGTCCTGGAACTCACTCTGTAGACCAGGCTGGCCTCGAACTCAGAAATCTGCCTGCCTCTGCCTCCCAGAGTGCTAGGATTACAGGTGTGCGCCACTACCACCCCGCGAGATTTTTTTTTTTTTGAGATTTTTTTTGAGATTTTTTTTTGAGATTTTTTTAAATCATGAAGAAATGAGCAAATATTTTTTAAAATTTATTTTTACTTTATATGTATAAGTGTATTGCCTACTACACTTGGTGTCAATGCACCAAGAATATTCAGTGTCCACAGAGGCCAGACGAGGATATTGGATTCCTGGTTACTAGAATTACAAATGGTTGTTAGCAGCCACACAGGTGCTGGTAATCAATGGGGGAACAGGGGGAGGGAAGAGGGCTTATGGGACTTGCAGGGAGGGGGAGTCTGGAAAGGGGGAAATCATATGAAATGTAAATTAATATATCGAATAAAAGAAAAAGAAAAGGACTCTAGAAGAACATGATGGGGAATGAAGCCATACACACCTGGTATCGCCATTCTTTCTTTTTCTCCCCTGGTATCTCCTTATTCTTTGACTTCTTTACGTTTATAGTTTAGATACTACTAGGCAATGGTCATTCTATATTTTGATAATTGATAGATTTGATAATCAAACAAAGTGATAAATTGATCATTTGATAATAAAATGACCTATCAAATATTTTTTGTTAATTTTTTCTTTTATTTTTTAAGTAATTTTTTACCATCATTTTTCTTTGCTAGAGTCTTTTATAAAGACCTACAACTTTAATCCAAAAACATAGAGAATGAGTTGACACTGCTGGGAAGCTTCTTCCCTGATGGCTGCTTTCTCTACTACTTGGACAGCTACACCGGCAGCTGGGAAACGCAGGCTTATCACATTGAACTGTGATCCCTGTGAACTCCAGTAAGGCTCCCCTGTGGCACCCATGAGTGCAACAGTGGCCTCAATGTTATGTGAGTCACTACCTCCTAATTGCCTTTAAGGCTCACTCCATGTTCCTAGTACTGCAAATCTGACCAAGAAGCTCATAGGCCCAGGGATGAAACTAGCACTATTAATTTATTAAACAGACATACTATCAGAGTGCCCTCTAAATTCCTACTTCTCTGTACTTATAGATTGATTAAGCTCGCAGACCTCGGCATAGAAGCTTCCTTGTGCAGCGAACTGTTGTTAACACAAAAACTCACAACTGGTCAAAGTGCCAGAGAGTAAGAATCTGTGGAGTGCCCAGCCACTGATGTGACATCCATATCACACACTTTGACCTTACACTTCAGAGAAGGTCATGGAAGAGGGAACAGAAAAGTTGTAAGAGACAGAGGTTGGGGAGGACATTCACACAAATTAGGACATTTCAGCATGGTTGGGCAAGGGGGCTCATGAGCCCCCCCTCTCCAAATGAAGAGATAGTGATAGTCGATGGCTTCTGGGAGAAAGAGACTTGTTTTTTTTTTTTTTTTTTTTTTTNTTTTTTTTTTTTTTTTTTTTTATTAAAGGATATTACCTGTTAGATTGATCACACTCCGGTGAGTGTCCCAAAACTTGTAAACTTAGGCGCAGTACAAATGCACTTGGTAGGCCATGCAAAAATAAAGAGTACTGGAAGCTGGAGGGAGTTAAAGGAGTGGTGGATTGGGGAGGACTTAGGGAAGAGAATATGATTAAAGTAAATTGTATAAATGTATAAAATTCTCAAATATAGATTGGATTGCTTCCCATCTCATACCTCTCTCTCTCTCTCTCTCTCTCTCTCTCTCTCTCTCTCTCTCTCTCTCTCTCTCTTGTGTGTGTGTGCGCACGCGCATGTGTGTTTGTGTGTGTGCCCCCACATGTATGTGTGCGTGCATATGTGAGATGCGTGAGGGAAGAAGTGAGGCCTGCAGAGGGAGAGAGAGGTTTATCTACACACACGTACACATGTGCTCTGTCACTTTCTGCCTCATTGCTTTGATGCAGTCTCATATTGAGAACCTATACCTAGACTGGCCTCCAGGAAGACCATCTCTAGGTACTTATGTCTGGATTTTCCTTTTCCTTAATATTGATTCTAAGAATTGTAGCTCGTGCATTTACATTTAAGAATTGGTCTTACTCAATGAGCCATTACCCTATCCTCCTGTTTTAGAGTTGTGAATCTTTTCTTTTGAAACAGGGTCTCAGGGATGGCTTTGAGTTCACTGTATAACATGGGATGGCACTGGACTTCCCATTCTTTTGTCTTCACCTGCCAAGTGCAATGATTGCTGGTGTATGTCACATTACTTACGGTGGTTCTACAATGGAATCCAGGCCTTTGAACCAACTAAGCTATCCTTACCACACTATGTTTTTACATTCATTGATCATTTATCAACAATTATAACAACTCTTCCAAAGATATGCTCTAAAAATCTTGTTAGCGAAGTGCTTCTTTCTTTTACATATAAGCGCATCTCTGTGTTTAAGCGACTCACCTTGATTTTGTCTTCTATTTTTCTGTCTTTATTTCTTTATTATTTTATATCTGCCCTCTTTGCAACATCCAGGTGTTTATATCCTCTTTTCATTTACCAGCTTAATATTTTGTTACACTTTTAATATCACTGCCCCAAAGTTGTAAGACACGTGTTAACTTGCTTGGGTTAATGCGACAATTGGCTTGATCCACCTAGACATAAAATGTTTACATAAAATAGCCCTTGACTTGTGTTCTGGGAGAGCTTCCAGATTGGTCACTAATGGTTTTTATAGTTTGAAACTGGTTTTCAAAACTGGATATGAAGCCTTGTGTGAAGGTTCAATGCATGCTTATAATCCAAGCGTTCAGGAAGCAGAAGCAGGAGGATTACAAGATCATAGTCTTAGTGAGCTACATTGCAAGATCTTACTTTGGAAAAGGGGGAAAGAAGAAAAAGAAAAAGAAAAGAGAAAAAAGAAAAAGAGAAAGAAAGAAAAAGAGAGAGAGAGAGAAAGAAAGAAAGAAAGAAAGAAAGAAAGAAAGAAAGAAGCAGAGGAAATACATTCTCTGATTTGAAATATCACAAGTTCAGAATTCCCATTGCAAAATTTAGCTACTGCCCTAAAGAATCACATGACCTGTGAAAAGTTATGCTGTACAATCAACAAGCAACATCTTTATCTTCCTTTTGGTAAATTATCCATTACCAACCTATGAAGAAAGCAGGATTAAGCTCAAAGTGCCTGGCCTCCTGTTCCTGGTTGGCTGTGCGATAAAGGTTTTCCTTTTTTATTTTCCAAAAACCAAATAGTATTATAGTAGGAGTGGTGGTGGTGGTGGTGGTGGTGGTGGTGGTAGTGGTGTGTGTGTGTGTGTGTGTGTGTGTGTGTGTGTGTGTGTGTATGATGTATGGTGAATGTGTGCAAATGTTCTGTGTGTATTTCTGTGCCTGTGTATGTATGTGAGAGGTGCATATGTATGAATCTTCTCTCTCTCTGAATGTTTTATCT
>BDUI01009120.1:50302-62281 GCA_002335545.1 Apodemus speciosus | reverse complement strand
ACACAAGCATTGGCCAGCCTCTTGCTTCTCCAAGAGTTCATGATTGTCTCTGTGAATGTACAGGTGTAAGATGTGTGTTCACACATGAACTTAGGCATACAGTAAGAGCTTTTTCCTGCGTAGCATTCACCGTGTATCATGAGACATTTAGAGGTTCCGAAAGGAGATCTTGGTTTGTTGTATAGTAAATCTTAACTAGTCAGGAAAGCCTGCTTTTTCTCCCTGAATTGCCACATGCAGTCACCTAAGGTTTCCTTCTGAATAATCTTCACAGTTGTCCATCCACAAGAACCCAAATACATCTGAGCCTAAACACCTGCTGGTGATGAAGGGCGCCCCAGAAAGGATCCTGGACCGCTGCAGCTCCATCCTTCTCCAYGGCAAGGAGCAGCCGCTGGACGAAGAGCTGAAAGACGCCTTTCAGAACGCCTACCTGGAGCTGGGGGGCCTGGGGGAGCGTGTGCTAGGTATGGGGTGACACAGCCGCGACGATTTCTGTGTCCTCTGGGTGCTGCTCTTAAGTTTGAGGGGAGCTACCCTGCTTATATTTTATATGATTTACACAGTCGTATAAATTTTATGACTTACACTGTTGAAAGCAGTAGGTGGTAGAGAAATAATGGTTATTTTGACAGTCTTCATGGGTTACTGACCGGCGGCTTCATGATACTCAGTTCTGGGTGGCAGTTTGTTACCTACCCTCATTGTTACGGCCACGGCCTGTAAGCTTCATTGAAACCTGCTAGTTTTTGGTGTGCCTAAGTAATACCTGGGATAACTGTTCTTGGCCTGTGGGAAGTGACCACTTTACTCATGAAACCAGCAGCAAACCAAAAAGCCAGGATGCTGACTATCCGTCATAACCTGGCAGCTCAGAAGTTTATTTTGCCCTCTGTCCAGTTTATTTGGGCAAGTGGCACTAACAGTATTTTTTATATTGATAGATACAATTCCATTATTTGATTATTCCTGGTGAGATCATTGAGAACCAATCAYTTGGTCTAGTTCTCTGAGTCAGATACCTTTTCCTGTAAAACTAACGCACACATAGGCAGTGTTTCTCCCACGTCTGCCCAGCCGAAGGACTACTGTCTTCTCCAAGGTCATTTTGCTTTTTCCGCTTTCCCCAACCCTAAGTAAGAAGGATCTACTCTTCTTRAGCCTGCATGGCGTCTTCTATCCCACTGAACAGACTGTTGTGACTCACACAGTTCTGAAGGCAAAGTCTGGGATGTCTTATGTCTTAGAATGATGCAGCCGTGTGACGGTCACAGCAGTATGTCTGCTCTGCTCTAATCTTCAGAGAAGCTCTTCTGAATGCCCACACTGGTGCTCAGTAACAGTGACTAGATAGGAAGAGATGGCCCCGGTTTTCCAGATAAGGTACCGAGATGTAGTTGATCACACGGAGCAGCTAGTGGCCTAGTGCTCAAAGCTAGAGCTGTTGGTCCAGTGTCCCCACATTGAGAATCCCTGTCCCTGGTGTGTCTTTCTGGTGGAGTCTGTGCTGCCAGTTTGTTCTTCGCTGACTCTATTGGCCCTGCACTTCGACCTGTAACATGCAGCGGAGGCAGTCCTGGGGTTGAGGGGCTGCCACCGCCCCTCACCGCCCTCCCACGGCGCTGGGCCCCAACAGGTACCTGTCCTTCCTTGTAGGCTTCTGCCACCTCCTCCTGCCTGACGAACAGTTTCCCGAAGGCTTCCAGTTTGACACCGACGAGGTCAATTTCCCCGTGGATAACCTCTGCTTCGTGGGTCTTATCTCCATGATTGACCCTCCCCGAGCTGCTGTCCCCGACGCGGTGGGCAAATGCCGCAGCGCTGGGATTAAGGTAGGGCCTGTGCGGCTCGCCAGCTCTGTCACAGAACCAAGGCTCCTGGTCTGAACACGGCCCCGGGGCCAGGCAGCTCCCCCCGCCCCTCCCCCCTCTCAGAGCATCTATCATCACTCCATCTTTCATTTCCAAAGCCTTAAGTTCACACTCCCCCTGTTCTGGGCTGACTTCTCAGTGATTGGGTCTCTGTCTTTTTCTGAGGGGCTCAGTACTGCGCCACGTTCACCCTGCCTCTTCCGCTGTCCTCACGCTTGTGAGGGTACTTCAGTGAGAAGCTTGATATTAATCATCTTTCCAGTACTTTGTTTCTTTGAAAGGATATTTTTCTAAATATTAAAAAAAAAAAAAAAATTAGGAGCATGGGCTGGGGCCTTGACTTAGTGGTTAAGGGACCTGAATTTGGTTCCCAGCCCCCGCCTCATGCAGCTGTGACTCAGGCTCAGGGGTTCTGACGCCTCCAAGGACTCCTGCACTTGGTGTGCTGTCCCCCACCCCCGACACAAACTCACACAGTCAAAATAAAACCTATAGTCGTCCTTCAGAACCAGGCAAGTGTGAAAGTGCTAACCAGCAATATACCTGTCATTATATATAATCTATATATTTAATCCATATATATTAAATATATATTATTGGTTAATAATAGGTTTTCTTTCTTTTTTTAGTGGTTTTAGTAAAATGTGATTTTTATGTTTCTGTAAAGAGATATGCTATGTGCAGTATGGATGTGGTCATGTGTCATAAAATCTCGGTGCTGACCTGTGGTTTCTTTTCTGTAAATACATGTTTATATTTTTGACGAGTTGATGTATATCATAATTTCCTGTTTCAGGTCATCATGGTCACAGGAGACCATCCAATCACAGCCAAAGCCATTGCCAAGGGGGTGGGCATTATCTCAGAAGGCAACGAGACCGTGGAAGACATTGCTGCCCGCCTCAACATTCCAGTGAACCAGGTGAACCCCAGGTAAGCAGGGAGCCTAAGTAGAGTCCCTCCTGGGCTCTGGGGCCGTGTGTTTCTTGGCTTGCACCAAGGGAGTAGTGAATGCACCCGCACTACCAGAAAGTGACCTTGTTCATAGGGACAAGCCGTGCTAGTCCACATGGYGCTTGCTGTTCTGAGCTCTTGTTGTAATGATGTAAGAGGCTGGGAGGGAATCCCACTTGCTGAACGGGGAAGTAGAGGCTTAGAGATGCTCAGAGTGCTTGGAACTGGAGAAGTCATGTGATAAATAGTCTGAACTGTCCATGGGACCATACGTGCCTGGTCAGTTTCCACAATGAAGACATAAATGAGAAAGGACAATTGTTCAGGAAGCTCAGGCAATAAAGAAGGGAGAGGCCATCAAAGTGGACCATGGGTAATAGAAGGCAGCGAGGTGCTCGGGTGGGGGCGGTGCTCAGGCAGTGAAGGTGCTTGCGGGAACCTCGTGGCCTGAGTGATCCCTGGAGCACATCTGAAAGTAGGAGAGAAATGACTCCACTAAGTTGTCCTGTGCCATACCATGTTTGGTATGCATTCATGTATACATGCATCATTCACATATAATGCACACGCGCGCGCGCGCACACACACACACACACACACACACACACACAAATAAAAAAAGGATATTGTGGAGACATCAGTTTTGCTTTTGTTCTATTGTGGTCTGGGGCTTCCTCGCCCTAATTTGGGTTTAGGAAAGGGTTTCTCTAGCTCAGCCATTTCTAAAAGTGTGTCCGTTACTCCAGTCCATCTGCTAGTGTAGGGGACAGGAAGCTAGCCTCCCACAAGCGGCTGTGAGCTTTGAATGAGGTGATCTGTGTGACAGTCTATAAACCCTGAACAGGACCAGCTCTTCAGTGACGGGGAAGTGCTTTGGGTCTTGGNGGTGTGCCATAGAGGGAGATGGGCACCAGACTGGTCTCAAGTCCTCAGCGGCCTGACTGGGGGTGGTTTTGTGAAAACTAGTTCTTTAAGCAGTGATGGCAATCTTCCTCACTGAGCCCTGTGCAATCTCAGTGCCTGGGTCTCCGCTTGTCAACTTAGGCCCTTTCCCCGGGTTCGGGGGACTGGAAGGGCACATCCCTTGTCTCATAGGACGGAGAGTTTGACATTATAAAACGCTATCAGTTTGACAGTTTACTCAATGGGTGCTCTCCAAACGATGGTTCTCGCCACACCCATCTCCCACTGGTTTCTGCTCAGGCAGACTGCCGACCAGTCAATAGGACAGCTGGGAGACAGGAAACCCAAATGCCCTATTCTTAATGCCTGTCTCCTTCAAGAGAACCAGGTAAAAGCCACCAGGAGTGACTGGATCTGGCCAGCAGTTAGGTCTGTGAGCAGTTGTTAGAGAAAGCATGGGTTAGCATCAAATACAAACTATGACCGACCAGTGTTGATTAGTCGACTCCTGGCAGCAAGGCCCCACATCTTTGWGGAAAACCTAGTTTGGAGAGAATGATGACTCTGTCCTGGGAAACTTGGGGTGTTCTGGCTGGATTGGCTGGCAAGAGAAAAGGAGTGGCTACAAGGTATCCTATCTCACTGGCTGGCAAAATGGCAGTGTGTAGAAGTCTTGAAGTGGAAAAGAAATTATAATTTTTTAGATTAAATAGTAGGGAAACTGATTTTCTATTGGGTTTGTGCCCTGACAGAAGCAATTGAGAGAGAGAAGTATTTTAAAAAGGAAGAYCTTTGTATATTACTCTCAAGAGCAGAGCGGCTTTGAGCCCACTTTGTCCCATACACTCCCTCCCATCTCTTAGCTCATAAGGGACAATCAGTGGCTCGCATGTCTTCCTGTGCCTTCATCAGTTAGTGATCCAGGAAACCCATCCATTTCTGTCCCCAGCTCCAGAATTCTCTGGAGCTGCTGAGGTGATGGTGTGGAGAAGAGGCTTTGGGGGAGACTGGCACTCAGAGGGGTTTCCAACCTAGGTATGATCCAGGCCCTGGGGGGCTTCTTCACGTACTTTGTGATTCTGGCTGAGAACGGTTTCCTGCCCTTTCACCTGCTGGGCATCCGAGAGACCTGGGATGACCGCTGGATCAACGATGTGGAGGACAGCTACGGGCAGCAGTGGGTACGTAACCGCTTCCTGGGGATGGAGGCCGGTGCTCCCCCAGCCCGGAGGACCGGTCGCACTGCCACTCGCTGCAAGCCRGGGAAAACGGGGCTGAGGTGTCCGCTTCACCTTTCAGACCTATGAGCAGAGGAAGATCGTGGAGTTCACCTGCCATACGGCCTTCTTTGTCAGTATTGTGGTCGTACAGTGGGCCGACTTGGTCATCTGCAAGACCAGAAGGAATTCTGTCTTCCAGCAGGGAATGAAGTAAGTTGTGAAGGATCTGGTAATTTTACACAAACCTTCARGATAGATTCAGCATCCGACATCCATGACCTAGTTGAATCTCCACCAGCCTGCATCATGTCAGGGTACCTGTGAATAGAGCCCAGCAGAAAGTTTTAAGCNACTTCTAGAGATGCCAAGGCCTGTGTGGTCCACGGCAGTGACCTGAAGGACATGACCTCTGAGGAGCTGGATGACATCTTGCGGTACCACACAGAGATTGTCTTTGCCAGGACCTCTCCCCAGCAGAAGCTCATCATCGTGGAGGGCTGCCAGCGGCAGGTCCGTGMGCTGCAAGGGCCACAGGGCGTCAGGCTCTGGGGTCCGGTGAAAGCAGAGGCGGAGGAGCGAGAGCGGGCTCTCGGGGTGGTGGGGAGTTCCAGGCATAGGAAGAAGAGGGATTCGGCCAAACTAGCCCGGAGCTAGGCCCCAGTGAAGTTTCCTGCAACAGCAGAACGGGTCCTCCTGACTTCGGTGGAAGCAGAGGTTGCCAGAGGACTCTCCCCTAATTTTTAACCATTGCTGTGCCTAGAGGGACAGGCTTACCACAATGTCATGCCTGGGTTAAATGGGGGAGAATATGCTTGTTGYCATTTTTCCCTATTGTCATTGTGGATGGGGTCCATGTGAGTACTTGGCCAAGATGGTCCCAAGACCCTGTCCTTCCGTGCAGCCTCAGTAGGAGAGAAGGGCATCTATAACTTGCTGGGTGTGTCTCCCTTCATTTTTATCCCTGCAAAGAAATGGGCTTTATTAACCACTCCCCCCTCCTTCTCTGGACAGGGCGCCATCGTGGCCGTCACAGGGGATGGTGTCAACGACTCTCCAGCTTTGAAAAAGGCAGATATTGGGGTCGCCATGGGGATTGTTGGCTCAGATGTGTCCAAGCAAGCTGCTGACATGATTCTTCTGGATGACAACTTTGCCTCCATTGTGACTGGGGTAGAGGAAGGTGAGAGCACCTCTAARAGGTTCACCGGCTGCTCATCCCAGTGGGCAGTTAGCAAGCTGTGGTCAGTGTCTCGTCTGCCTGCCTCTTCAAGCCGTACAATAAAAACAATCTTGCTTTTCTAGGTCGTCTGATATTTGATAACTTGAAGAAATCCATTGCTTACACCCTAACCAGTAACATTCCGGAAATCACCCCCTTCTTGATATTTATTATTGCAAACATTCCACTGCCCCTGGGCACCGTGACCATCCTCTGCATTGACTTGGGCACTGACATGGTACGTGAGTGTCATAACCGTGCACACGGGCAACGTGCCCCTGTACGCGACAGATACCAGGGCTTGTTCTGGGGCCTGTGAGTCTGGTATGTGAAAAGAGGTTCTCAGGGAAGGACCAGCCTCAGCATCGTGTTAGCTGTCCACATTCACTTACCAGAAAGGAATTCTCACTTTTGTATACTTTACTTTTAAAAACATTGGATTCCCTAATATTATTCTATGTACCAAAAAGAAATACATTCAGCAAAAAGAAGCCAAGGGNTCTCCACTCCTGCAGAGAAGGATGCTCACCGCCCCGCCCCCACATCCTGCTGCTCAGGATCTTGCTGACAGTTCCCCCGCCACCTTACACACAGCGTTAGGAGAGAAAGAAGTCTGCATCTGCAGCTTGTAAACGTTTGTCTCCTTTGACTTCCAGGAACAAGATCTTAATTTTTGGCCTCTTTGAAGAGACAGCCCTTGCTGCTTTCCTGTCCTACTGCCCTGGGATGGGCGCRGCCCTTAGGATGTATCCCCTCAAGTAAGTGAGCCTCTTGCATTCCAAAAGGTGTGGACAGAGTTTGTGTGACTTTTCCCCTCRTGCTGTGTGTAAAAGTCTTCTGGCTTCGGTTGGTGTGCACCCTAGTTCCTCTGCTCTAAAAGACAGGAAAGCTAGACCTGCCAATAAACCAGACCAGCCAATCTAGACCTCCAAGGCCAAGGACTTGGCCCAAGGTGAGACTGCACAGGCTCTGCTTCCTTGGATAGCTCAACAGCAGACTGTTGAGCCCCCAGGTCCTCTGCTGTAAAGTCCAGCTGTCCTTAGAGCCACCTAGAGCTGTTCTGGGCCTTGGAGGCCCAGGCCCAGGCCCAAGCCCTGCTTGTGTCTCCTGGTCACATCTCCGCCTTTCTGGAAACTCCAGAGGAGTCTGGAGAGGGTCCGTGGTTCCTCTGACCTCACCGTCAGTTCTAAGTGGAGCTGCGCAGTTTAGAAACTAAATTCCCAAGTTGTTCTGTGTTCAGAAGCAGCCCGGCCTCAAACATAGCGAATGACTTTGTGCTTTTTCTTAGGCCTCAGTTTTTATTCACAGTGCTCACCATAAAGTCTGGCAGCCAGTGGAAACTTCCACATAGATTTGCTGCTGTCCCGTAACTGGTTGAGACTGAGCAGCTACAAYTTGATTAAACATGTTGAGCTGCAGAACAGGATGCTCTTCCAACATCAGATCCTTCGAGGGCTTCAGTCTCTTGAATTCCAGCAGGCCCTGCCATGGCCCATCTCTCTTCCTGGCTTCTTGCCAACACTTCCGTGCTCTGATCTCATCTTAGAATTAAAACACTCTGGCCTCATCAATGCAGTCTATGGTGCAAGGTGGGGCAGGCCTCCAGGGTGTGTCTCAGCCTGTCCAAGGCCATAGTAGGTCATTTCACTGCTACCCTCTCTGCCTATGTAAGGATGTCCCCACCCAGCCCATCAACCCTGATACTCCCCTTGGGCTGAAGTCCTTGCCGCATCTTTGTTGGCGTAGCTGTTTCTGCTCCCGATAATCATCTTTATGRCTTTTCTTGATCACTGTGTCAGGATCCATAGTACCCTGCATAGAGTACAGGATGCAAGAARCATCCAAGATGGACTATATTGGCCTGAGCCTTGTTGAATGAGATAGGGACACAGAGGTCACAGGCTGCCACACAGCCTCCGGGAAGTCCCAGGGAGGAAGAGCGGAGCCTCGGGACATTTCCATTTTCTGGGCACCTTGACTCTTGACCTGACTTGCTCCTGGCAGCTTCTCCTCCNCTGAGATCAGCTTGTGTGGGTGCAGGGCTCAACCACGAGCCTCTGTGAGGGAGCTGCCAACTTCTGTATTTATGTCTGTGCAGTCTTTGGTTCTACATCACACGGCAAACCTTGACAGAGAAAACCTTAGCACAGGTTTATCAGAAACCCCGAAGCATATCATTCTGTTTTTAAGTTATCATGTAACCCAGCTCAGGGTAATAGAGGAAAATAGTAACTTGGAGGTCAGTATGGAGGATAGACTTGATAAATTCTGTTTTGCTTTATTTTTTTATTACATTGTTTATTGGAGATAGGAGGAAGTCCCTTCCATCTTCATGACATCGTGACTTTGGGAGGAGGTTGGAGACACTGAATTTTAAACAGATTTCCTCTGTATTAAGGTGTAGTGGCGTTTATGTAGTACTCCAGCCTGCAGGGCTGATGTCCCTCTCTCGCCTGCCCTGTCTGCAGGTGTGTCTGACGCTCACTGCCAAGCGCATGGCCAGGAAGAACTGCCTGGTGAAGAACTTGGAAGCTGTGGAGACCTTGGGGTCCACATCTACCATCTGCTCAGACAAGACTGGAACTCTGACTCAGAACCGGATGACGGTGGCCCACATGTGGTTTGACAATCAGATCCATGAAGCTGACACCACAGAGAACCAGAGTGGTAAGTAAGRCTGGAGCCCTCCTTACACCGAAGCTTCTGCTCACCTTGGCCTGTTTATCTTGAGCATACGTGGGCAGAGGCATGCCATTGCACACACGTGGAGGTCAGAGGGCAGCTTGCTGGGGTCTCTTCTCTTCTGCTGTGTAGAGTCCAGATCATCGTGTTAGCCTTCGCTCTCTGAGCCATCCTGCCCACCCTCCTTGCATTTTCTTCAAGCCCATGACACTGCTTTGGTTTTTGGTTTAATACTTATTGTTGGATGGGGAGAGACGGAGAGAGTAGAACAGCGAATCTGCCCTATGCACATGATTAAGAACCACTGGAAGCGAATGTCTTTAATTAGGAAGTGGGATGTATTATTTCAGATTTTTATGGGGCTTTAATAGAACTCATAATATGGCACAGTCTACAAAGTGAGTAAGCCTTGGGACTGGAGAGATGGTTCAGCAGTTAAGAGTGCTTGCTGATCGTGTAGAGGACCTGGGTTTGGTTCCTCAAACCTGTGTCAGGCTGCTCATAAGTACCCGTAACTCCAGTCACTGGGGAATTGATGCCTTCTTGCCTCTCTGAGCCCCTGCATGCGTATGGCACACACAAATTCATGCAAGTATGCACRCACGCACGCTCACTTATAAGTTAATTTTTAAAAAGGGAACACATCATGTCTCTGTCATGTGTTCTTGCTTCCTTCCATCAGGTGTCTCCTTTGACAAGACGTCAGCCACCTGGTTTGCCCTGTCCAGAATTGCTGGTCTCTGTAACAGGGCAGTGTTTCAGGCTAACCAGGAAAACCTGCCTATTCTTAAGGTATGCATGCCCCTGAGAAGTGCTGTGGCCTGTTCGGTTGTTTGGGGTGGGGTGGGGGTGGGGATAAGGGTGTGGCTAGCACATAAGAATGCACATAAGAATGCCATCATGCCTCCCAAACAGCACCTTGTCTTTGCTTGTAAAAACAGCTTCATTGCAGAATGCTTGACATCTTTGTGGAAACCTTCGCTCCTTATAGCAAAGGTTGTGTTGTCTAGAGCTCCTAGTGCTTTCAGTGGCCGCAGTCCGTGCTGATGCGAAAGATGAGAACAGAAAGTGAAATCGGACCTGAGAAAGTCTTTCTTGATAAAAGCCTCAGTAGACCAGGTTACCCCTGTCCCTCAGACAGCACCTAACCAAGGGGACAGTGAGACTGCCCTACTGATTTTAATTGTGTTTGCATGTTCAGATACACTAGATTCCAGTAAATCCCTTAAGCCATTTATGTTCTTAAAATAGCTTAGCTATTTCCCTTATCTTACTCGCTCTTAGTTTACTTACTATGATGCAAAAATAAGATCAAGGCAGTCTCAGCCTCCCGGAACACTCAAGCAGTTTGGCGTGGCTGGGATTTTACTGTGTTGCTCAAGTGCCACTGGAGTCCTTCAAGACCCACGAGGTACAGATGTCCGGGTGCNAAGAAACATCCAAGATGGACTATATTGGCCTGAGCCTTGTTGAATGAGATAGGGACACAGAGGTCACAGGCTGCCACACAGCCTCCGGGAAGTCCCAGGGAGGAAGAGCGGAGCCTCGGGACATTTCCATTTTCTGGGCACCTTGACTCTTGACCTGACTTGCTCCTGGCAGCTTCTCCTCCATTTGGTTGGGCTTCTGTTCCTGGCTGAGGCACTGAGGTYACCTTCCCACTGCTGTTGAGAGCACATAGGAAGGGCGGAGACTGCAGWCGGACGGAGCTGGCAGGGCATCCTTCCTCCTTTGTTTATCCAGGAGCCCCTAGTAGTCAAGGAAGCGTGGTGCCTGCAGGAGGCCCCCCCAGAGCCTGTGTCTCTGCTGGGGACCATGTGGCAGCCTCTCCAGGCTCCCCTCTGAGTACCTTTGTCATCTGTCAGGGCTCAGCTGATCCTTCCCATTCCGTGTTCAGAGACCAAGTTCAGGGTCTGGATAAACTGGCTTTGACCCACACTGACAGTGCTCTGTCTGCAAAYGCCAAGGCRGAGACAAAGCGCCCRGGAGCKTCAGCACTTTAGGAAAGGAAGAAGGAAAATGTTCAGGCACTCCCAGGTGGCCCCAGAAGATGCAGCCTGATTCCTAGGAAAGCTCAAGGCAGACGAGCGGGCTTCCTGCRTGAAACGTGGGCTGGCCGCTGTAGGCTGGGGCTAGCAGTGGGATGAATCCATAGTTAAGGGTGCCTGTGGTCAGCTCCCTGRTGGGTYCCTGGTCACGTTGGAGAYGCACGCTTYCTCTGTCTTCCTTCGAATTGTTTCGTGTGTGTCTGACTTAGTGCTGGTTTAATTTCCAGACCTACTTGGTGGTTCTGTGCCTTCCCCTACTCCCTTCTCATCTTTGTGTATGACGAGGTGCGGAAGCTCATCATCAGGCGACGCCCTGGCGGTAAGTGGGCCGGCGGGCAGGCCTGGCCCTCCTCCCTGCCGGGTTACAGATACATACGGCTTCCACAGACAACTGAACCAAGGGAGAAACACGTCGTGGTTTTTAAGACCTTAATAAGTGCAAAGCAAATGTAAAGAAAGCCTTGACATAAACCTAATAATAACAACAGTATTCGTAGAGCTAATTAGCTACATCTGAGATTTCAGATACATGCATGCATACACAAAAGTGTACACACACACACAAACACGCACACACACACACACACACACACACACACACACACACACACACACACACACACACACGGTTATCCCCTAGGGATTCACCGTCCTGGTTTTTCCCAAGAGAGGACTCACTACATATGACCCTCTCTCCCTCTCWCCCTCTCTCCGTCTCTCTCAGGCTGGGTGGAGAAGGAAACCTACTACTAGCCCACTGCCCTGCACGCCGTGGAGCGTTGTGCCACACCCTGCACCCACCCCCCCCCCCTTTGTGTACTTCAAGTCTTGGAGCTCGGAACTCTACCCTGGTAGGAAAGCACCAAAGCATGTGGGATCCAGACGTCCTGGAATGAAGCATGTAGCTGTAAGGGGGGCGGGGGGAGGGCTGCCTGACAAACACCGTGACGGGAACGACAGCGGGGAAGGTTTATATGTGCCTTTTTGTTTTTGTAAAAAAGGAAAACCTGGAAAGACTGAAAGATTACGTTTTATATCTGGATTTTTACAAATAAAGATGGCTATTATAATGGAATTTGCTC